>SNQJ01S0009624.1:25334-41219 GCA_010110895.2 Picea sitchensis | reverse complement strand
TATGAGGCTACAACCTTTGTTTTGCAAGCTGCAACTTGCTGAGAGCACCAACTCTTTGTTTTCTCTAGCACCGACTAGAAGGAAGCACCAACTCCCTGAGTGTTCCATCACCGACTGGATGGAAGCACCTACTTCCACTTATACAAGCACCAACTTGTTTGAGAGAACCAACTCTCTGGTTTATCTAGCACCCACTAGAAGGAAGCACCAAGTCCCTGAGTGTTCCAGCACCAACTGGATGGAAGCACCAACTTCCAGTCACACAGGAACCAACCTGTATAATAGAGAACAATAGCTCTCCCTTACACCATCCTTTAACCCTAGATTTTCTGGCTACAACTAGATGGAAGCTACAACTCCTTGTGTTCAAGCACCCACTTGAACCTCTAAGGACACCAGTCCTCCCTAGCACCTCCCTACCACCCTGATTATAAATATTTTCTAATGAAACTTATTATAGTGAATCAATAATTGTCATTGGCTTACCAGGCTTATCACTGTTCTGCTATGTTGCTCTGCTCCCCTATATCAGTGTCTCTCTGCGTGCATCTTCTTGCGCTTTCTGATCTTCTATTTTTTTCTACAAGTGCACCTCAACATTATTTTACTGTCTCAACTATGCATCTATGTTATTTGCTTCTCCCACACTTTATGCTCTACATCTTATTTTGATTCTATGAATTACACCTCTTCTTTGTATTTCATCTCCTGCCCACAACATGTTATTTCCCCGTGTGTAATTCCTCTCCACAAAAGCCTCCATCTCTTCTCTATTCTGTGTATTTATACTATCTATGAACCTTCTTCATCCTCCATGCATAGTGCCTCTGCATGCTCTTCACCATGCCATGGTTCTACTCATCGGGTTGTTCACTGCCACTCCACTTTTTCTCTGCTTCGCTCGCTCAAGCCTCAAAAAGAAAATTGCATCTCTGTTCTTTTCTTCTGAATATTCAGCAACTATTACTCATCTCTGAGTTTTATCTCAAGCTCTACAACCTGTAATTTTACTCGTCTTACATTTCATCACATTTTTCCAGTTAGAACAACCAACCTTCCACCATCATTTCATTTCCATTTTATCCTATACCACTTATTCAGTTACACCTTGAATCTCCAAGAAAATGCATCAACAACTGAATCGCTAACCATCCAAGAATACTGATTCAGTTCTGCTAACTGAATCGTAACTAATCGATTACCTATGAGGTGAAACAGTAACCCTTCGATCAAGTTTCCAATTAACCAACACCGTTGGATTAAATCCGTAGGATTTCGCATTTATCTCATATGCCCACTAGATGTGACCGAGCGCTAAACATAATTTGAATTTCATGATTTTTCATTTCAACATTCCTATGATGAAGGCTCTCGACACTCCAAGTCGTGATCGTTGAGACTCTGAGATGGATATTAGTACCGCTATCTTCTTCCCCTCATGTGACCACTAGCGGTGACCACAGGCTGTGCCAAAAAGGTGCTTCATATTTCGCAAACTTATGAACTTCATCGAGCTTGATCAACGGTCGAGATCTCCAATGATCAGACGATCCATATCTCATCGCAATATCGCATATCGCGATTCCTATGATGAAGGGTCTCGATACTCCAAGTCACGATCATCAAAACTCTGAGATGGAGCTTAACACTGCTAGCTTCTTCCCTTCATGGGACCACCCGTGGTGACCATAGGCTGCACCAAAAGGCGCTTCGTATTTCACAAACTTATGAACTTCATAAAGCCTGATCAACGGTCAAGATCTCCAATGATCCGACAGTCCAGATCTCATCGCGATCTCGCATATCGTGATTCCTGTGATGAAGGGTCTCGATGCTCCAAGTTGTGATTTCACCACGTGTCCTTCTTGAATCAATGATCCAGATTTCTCCTCGATCCAATGGCTCAAATCATTTCGCCATTTCACATATCGCGAGTTGGAAGGTTAGAGAACTTCCTTCCTTTGACCTTTCAGTTAGTGAAATGATGATCTGTGACCACGTGTCCTACCCGAAGATGGACGGTCCTCATTCTTTCAAGATTTTGTAAGACCGCTTCACCTTGCACTTTAAATAATGTGCAGGTTCTCCTAGATCCAACGATGGTTAGATCCCATGCTCGGATCTAACACCCAAGATCTTTCCTCCATCTATGCACTCAACCTATTTGAATTCAGATTTAACAATCATCGAGAATTCTCAATGGGATCCAATGATCACTGTCACTTCTCCTCCTGAGCTTACACATTTTCCTGACTTGGAATAATTTCTAAGTGTCAAAATCCTTGACCTTTGATCCATCTAAGATCCTAAGTATGCTATCTCTCTTGAGCTTTGGCAATGAGATAACCTCATCCCTGGTGCACACCTACGCACTGTGTGTGACTCTGTGCTAATCCTCCTGAGATTACGTTGTTCCTGTTTTTCCATCGTTGCACACTCTGATCTTGCCATCAATGAAAAGCACACTCTACCTGTAAACATGCCAACATACTAGGGTTGAATTCATGAACAAGGATATTGGTGTCTTCTAATCATTATTTTAACTTGTATTATTGTATTTATTTTATTTTCAAGTTTATTGTTGTTGATCAATTGTTGTTAATAATTTAAAATTATTAAAACTTTAAATAATTAATCAATACTGATTCACCTCCCCTCTCAGTATTGACCAAGTTTCCAATAGATGTCACATGGAAGTCTATCAGTATGATGACGTCATCTATACAGACTACCATGTCATCATTTTCCCCTTTTTTTCCAAAACTTTGAAAGGCTATAACTTTCTCATACGATGTTCCTTTGAGGCAATTCATGCATCGTTGGAAATTTCTAGTCGATCTATACACATTGAAGTCATTTTCAAAAGAATTTGAGATAATTTTTTAGCATTATGGTTAGATTAGTATGACTAGGAAAATCAAGATCAAAATAAATATTGACTTGGATCTCAACAATAGTGGAAAGAATTAGGAATTTCAATGTCAGAGGATTTATAATCAAAGAAATCAAACTAAGAAGTAAAATTAGGGTAGATTGGATTGCAAATGGGTCCAATCTATGGAGGTAATATTTGAAAAGGAAATAAATACCCTAAGTAATGTCAAAATTAATCATATCCTTTAGGTGAGATTCATCCTAGGGAAAAATATCATCCTAGAGAGAACGTAAGTGAAAAAATTCACATGGACAAATAGGGGGAGAATAGGCTCCAATGCCTATCCTAGTCAATTTCCAAGACCATGTTCCAAGAAGTAAAGCTTGATTGTAGAGGGTCCTTCATAGTAGAAATTGAATGCATGGGACATAAGGCCACACAATACACTTGTAGTGGAGTAATCTCTATTGGAACACTAGGGCATTTAGAGAAATGGGTTACATGGTCTCTAATTGAACAAGGATGGGGATAAAAAAAATTGAGTTGATAAACAATCATATTTCTTCCATTGTGAGGAAAATGTATCACACAAAATAATATACACACCATAACATTCATAATATATACATAATCACACCCAAGATAATTTTGAGGTCCAATGGTCCTTCCATAAATATAAAATTGACTAAGAAATTCATTCCTCTTGATTAAATAGGAAATCAAGGAAGAATCCCCAAGGGTTCACTAAGTTTTCTATCAAAATACAACAATTTGTTGGCACAAGGGTAGACCCAGGGTTCAACGCTTAACAGTGCAACAAAAAAACCCTGACTACCAACCCTTTTGGCAACACCTGCGAAGCAGGAAAGGTCTCATCCAAGGTAGGAATAGGGGGGGTTACAGGGCGCATATATGTAACCAAGCTGGGACACAAATATGTGATAATAACACTATTCACATTTGTCTATTAATACTTAGGGTTAATATGCATTAGTTCATCAACGTCAAAAAACATACCTCAACTATATATCAGCGCAGTAACAGTACATATTAAGCACTTCAACCACTTAGCACATAACACTGAGTTAGATCTAGCATTCATTTATCTTTAACACAAGTAAAGCACTAAGAATCAACATATCTATGTATAATAATCAAAGCACTGAGAATATTCATAGCATAAACAACATAGAACAAAGCAAACCAAAGACACAAGATATACATGGTTCACCCCAGTGTGGGGCTACATCCACCAACCGCTTCATCTTATTTTTTATTCTGTTGAATCTTACATTCATTCATTCCTGTGCACTAAGCCACGGAGTTGAGCTTCACACTAGACAAGAGATTTTCACACATAGCACCAGATCCTCCTTCCAAAACTAGGTCAAGGCACAGTGCCAACTTCTCTATTGAGCATAGAGCCTTAACACATATACATGCCTTTGCACAAAGTGGATCACATAGATTGCACTTAGCTCAAAACCATTCTATGTGTCGTGTGTCTATCTACCATACATTCTTACTTATTTATACATTTACAACCCCTTACAAAAATGCCTAAACATGGGATAACCCATGGGTCGACATCCCATAAACCCTATTTCAAAAACCCTAGAGGACCCCTTATTGGGTCCACATAACCCACAAAATGGGTGAGATCCACAATCTTAGCTCTACCTGGGTGCTCCTTCCTCGATCAATGTGTCGAAGTCCAAAAATTGGTCAAAACCTAACCAAGGTTTCCTCAAATCTTGGTCAAGGGCCAACAGGCCCCCAACACTCACCCGTGACTCATCCTGAATCACTGAGGTCTCGTCAATGCTTCTTCGAAGGCCTTTATCTTAACTCGATCTGCCTCAACTTTCTGCTTTACCTGAGCCTCCTGCTCAGCAAGTTCCTGGATCGTCTTCTCTATAACAGGACCTTCTAGGCATTGTTCTACTGATGCAACAAGTTGGTCCAATTATGAGCCCTATCCCTCAATTTATTTGAACACCTTGCAATGTTCCTTCTGCATAGGTTGTAGCTTCTGTGCGACTTCCATTACCCTGGCCTAGAGGGCAATGATCTGTTTCTGCACTGCACATTTTTCCTGAGATATATTCATTCTTTCAACTGCGATGAGTAGCTTCATCTATGCCTGTACTGACAATGACTGTTGTTGCACCTCCTATAACTGCGCTTCCATCTTCCTTAGCTCTGGATCTTCTGCGAGGCGTTCATATGTCTACACGCTTCTATCACTCAGATGTTTGCATTCTAATGCGAGGGTTCTTATCCTTATTAGTGTTTTCTTAGTGGTCTCCTCCCTCTGGTCACACACCTCCTGCAGAGTTCTTAGTACTGCTTGGGATTCCATTTCTGTTATCCTCGCTTGAAGTTGTTGGATGTTCTCAGTGAGATTCACTACTTGAGCCTTGACTGACTCTTGTTCCTCCTATGCCAAGCCTGGAATAGAGAAACATGCTTTATTCACTGCTTCTTTGAGTATGGCCCCTTCTGTGAGAAACTTTTCCTTTTCTCTCTATAGCTGGGATTTTTCTTCCTGGATCATCACCTGAAACTCTTCTCTTTCTCTTTCATACACAGTTAGACTATATCATGCTACTCATAATTGTTCTAAGGTTCCATATTTCTCTTGTTTCAAGGCTTCCATATCCTTCTTCTTCTCTTCCTAGACTCTCTAAAGTTAAGCCTTTGTCACATCTGCAAGTCTTCTCAATTGGGCTGGCTCATCCCCCAATTCTATAATCTGCAACGAGGAAGGCACAGTAGGTACTACACGAACAACCTACTTTACTTCTTTCAATTACTCATCAATACTTCCATACAAATCCTCTTTTTTTTATCCATATCTATGCCAGATGTCCTCGGAAATGTCTTCCATATATTTGCAGACCAAACTAATGTCGTCCTCCATGAGTGTGGCCTCCAAATAGGGCTTATTAGTGCACGTCATATTCCTTACTAAAGGTTTCTTCAGAGAAACCTTCCTCTTCTGCGGTGTTACTACTTCAGTAGGGGGATATTGAGGTGGTGTAGCTTCACCTTCTCCTTGATTTTCTCCTTCATCCCCTCCTCCTTATCCATATTCTTCATCTTCTCCTCCTCCTCCGAGCAATCCAGACCCATTTTCTTTATAGGCATTTTCCTCCTCATCGGTCTCTATATCCTGGATGTTTTCTTTCTTTTTCTTCTTCTTCGGCCCACTAGACTATTTGACATGCTCAAATTGGGTGACCATGATACTTCCTATGGTCTCAGTGTTAGAGAGTTATGCATCAGGGATAGGTACCAGAAATTCCTCCAGCCACTCCTTTGTAATTTGCTCCATGTCTTCGTATGTTAGCTTGTAGTACGAATGTAACTATTCCTTGTTCTCATATTGACGCATAGTGATGTAGATGAAATGCAGATCTGTGTGGAAATTTTATATCATTCTATATTAATGCATAGTGCATGGTGTCATACGCAGATATGACTCGATGGAAACCTTCAATTGCTGCTAATACGCATGAAATACTACGTTGGCTGCCACTACTTTGTCATGTCGTTGGTGTACCACAAGGTTGAAAACCTAGTGGCCAATGTCTCCAATGGTTCGATCTTTGGAAATGAGGCTCCTTCGGGAATTTTCCAAGCGACAAATGCAATCAAAATGATCAGTGAGATGTAGTGGAATTCATATCCCAAATCCTAGGCTTTGCGGAAATATTTCTCGAGTTCATTGACGAGGTAGCTCGCCCATTTCATCTGCATGCCCTCCACACATTTTCCTGTGAGGTCCACCATAAACCCGGTGACCTGTGTGGGGCAGTTCTCTCTTATGATATTGCCATCTATGAGTTGGTAGGCGAGGTGCACTACGCCATCCTGTATAGAGCCTACATGTATGTGTTGTGCCGGGGAGCAGTCTGAGGCCTTCCCTGGACAAAAGTGTTGTGGGTCGGGTCCCTTCATGCTTAATCCTGTAATATTATGGATCAACACTAAATCCACAGTAATCCTTCGGTCGAGCCACAGGTATCCACCATGACATCATGGCAAGAGGAGTTTAACACAAGCGTTAACCTCCTGGTGATGACCAAAATGGGGAATATTCATCACATTTAGCATTGTGGACTGCGTTAGTCCCTTAATCCATGGATGGGAGACGAGGTGAGGCTTCTTTCTAGTCAAATTCATCAAGTAGTAGCGGGGTGCTAGCATATCATAGTTCTTCATGTCTCCTAGATTGAATTCGTTGTTCTTTAATATGGGGATCTATTCCAACTAACTTCCAACTATGTGAATTCTTTTCAGAATGTACGCGGTGAAAAGGGTGTATTCATAGTCTCGGGGAATGTTGTTTTGGATAACAACACCACACAAAGGTGGGATATACTCTGGTAATATTGACGATATCTTCTTCGCATTAGCCAAATCACCGTGATGCTTACTTCGATCCTCGATTGCGGGGCTAAGACAGCTAGAACGACGTCTAGTCGAAGGGGAAGCCTGCAGTCCCCTAGTCGACGATGCCTGGACACCTTTAGATGTCAGTTTATCATCCATTAGCTTATTTGATATTTCCTCGATAGACTTCTCTAGTTCAATGGTTTTGCCTAACATTCTCAATTTTAAATGAACAGGTCAGGGTAGACGAATGGATAGGCAGGGTATACAAGTGGACGACAAGGTCTTCTTTTAGATAACACAACTCAACACTTAGACAATTATCTATTAGCTCAGTTAATCATGGGTGGAAAAGAGTGGTCCTGGCACATTGGCCGACGAGTTAAATAAGCATGCATCGTAACAGAATCTTCCAATGGCCATGAATGCTTCCATTAATGTGAATCTATTTGTTATAGTGCAGTCTCAATGTCCAAAAGCAATCTATCAGCCCATAAATTCATTTTCTAACCGTTTTGGAGCATCGCTATAATGGTCGGGTTGCCTCCAACAGTTAGATAGCTTCACCAAGGTGAAGTCCCATTTTGTGTGGTTCTGTTGTTCCGACGAGGTTCAAATCCTGCCAACCTGCCTCCTGCAAGGTTCCAGTCAGTGATGTTTTCCATCTGTTCTCTACAGATTCTTATAGTTTTTCCAACTTGGATTTCTTCTTATTGATCTTCCTTTCCTTCTTTCCCATGATCTGAGTCTCTCTAACTATTTCTGGAATCCTCTTTCCATTTTTATTCTTATCTTATCCTAGTGTAGTAACTTCACACTGTTGATGTGCCCTCAAAATGTATCAAGTTAATATCACTTCTCTTAATACTTCTCAGGTGGATATACTTCTTTCTTGCATAGATAGGGTCTTCAAGCCTTCTTTCATTCTTTCAACCTTGACATCTAATTCTCTTGCTTTCTGTCCCTCCTGCATTGTTACTTTATTCTGTTTCTTCAACTTATCCTCTCGTTCTTCTATTAGTCGGTCTATTTTTCTAACTATGAAATCCCTTAGTTCTTTTTTTTTCTCTTCTGTAGCTTCTTCCTCTTATTTCCTTCTGATTTGATCCTTCTCAATCCAAGTCTTTCCTAGAAAAAGTGGGAATGGGATGTTTTCCCCAAAAATCTTAATGAATTCAAATTCTTCTTCAGTCAATGTTCCATGAACAATAATAGGTACATTAGTAACTCTTCCACATAGGTTTATGATCTTTCCTTTAAACAAGCCTATCCTTCCCAATGAAGGTATTATAGTAGGCTTTCCCAAAATTTCCCAAGTGTCTTATGTCATAATATTCACTTGTGTTTCTTCATCCAAGACACAGTCTATGTCAAAGTCTTCTATTCTCTCACTTATGCGCTGTTTTACATTCAGGATCTTTGGCAAACTCACATCTTTGTGAAGATCCATTATTTCTTTCAACTATAATAACGTATTCTGAGCTTTCTCTAATTCTTTATCTTTATGATTCTCTAACATTCCCGTATTCTCTTGACTTCCTTCATAGTTTTCTTGCCTCATGTTCATTCTTTCAACTTTAGCAATCATCCTTGGACAATATTCAACCTCATCACCAATAATCTTACAACAAAGACAGAGAGGACCTGTGCTAGGGAATTCCTTAGAAAGATGCCCCAGTCTTTTGTAGTTATAGCACAATGTCAATCCTCTTTTTCTTTTAAATGTTCCTGAAACTCTTATGTATTTCTCACTAGGATCACAGTGTTGGACCTACAATCTACAAAAAATATTTCTAGGTTGCATCCATTTATTAGTCCAAAAAATCTTTCTATGCATAGGAATAACATATCTTTCTTCATTTCTATTAAATTTACTCAAATCATCTCTTTCATTCAATTGTTCCCTAGCCTTTAGACTAGGACATAATCTATCAAACATACTTAAATTCATTCTTTCAAAAAAAAAAAATTCACTTATCTTACTCTTATCAAAGAAAAAATCTTTACCTCTTTTCTCCAAATCAGATTTCTTTCTTAACATAGAGCATCGCAAGTCAAGTAGAATATTGTGCACTTCATCATCATATCTACGCACAAAGCTTCTCTTTTCTTTACTTCAGTTCTCAACAATCACAGTTTTAGGTACCAACAACAGAACCATTTGTTGGCAGAGGGGCAGACCCAGGGTTCAACGCTTAACAACACACCAACAAAACCCTAACTATTGTCGCTTTTGGCAAAACCTGTGAAGTAGGAGAGGTCTCACTCGAGGTAGGAACAGGGGGGGTTACAAGATGTAGGTGTCTATAACCAAGATGAGACATAGATTTGTGATAATAACACTCTGCACATTCGTCTATTAACACTTAGGGCTAACATGCATTAGTTCATCAACATCGCAGAACATACCTCAACTATAGATCAATGCAATAACAATACAGATTAATAACTTCAACCACTTAGCACATAGCACTGAGTTATATCTAGCATTCATTTATATTTAACACAAGTAAAGAACTAATAATCAATAGATATATCTATAATAATCAAAGCACTAAGCATATTCATAGCATAAACAACATAAAACAAAGAAAACCAAAGACACAAGATATATGTGGTTCACCCCAGTGTGGGGCTACATCCACCAAACGCTTCATCTTCTTTATTATTATTCTGAATATTGCATTCATTCACTCCTGTGCACTAAGCCATAGAGTCGATCTTCGCATCAGATAGGAGATATATGCATAGAGCACCAGATCCTCCTTCCAAAACTAGGTCAAGGCACAGAGCCAACTTCTTTATAGAGCACAGAGCCTTAACACATATACATGCATTTTCACAAAGCATCTCACACAACTTTCACTTAACTCAAAACCCTTATGTGTGTCGTGTGTATATCTACCATACATTCTCACTTATTTATACTTTTACAACCCCTTACAGGAAGGCCTAAACATTGGAGAACCCATGGGTCGACATCCCATAAACCCTATTACAAAAACCCTAGAGGACCCCTTACTGGGTCCACATATCCTGCAAAATTGGTGAGATCCACAATCTCAACTCCGCTTGGGCGCTCCTTCCTCGATCAATGTGTCGAAGTCCAAAAAATGGTCAAAACATGACCAAGGTTTCCTCAAAACTTGGTCAAGGTCCAACACAATTGATTAGAGACTAGCATAAGGTTGGGATAACCCTAACATTTCCAAGTAAATAAGGATAAAATACTAAAAAAGGCTCCTTAATTTACAATACATCAATTAACTGTGCATGAATTAATTTCAACCATTTTTTTGAAGGTTGCATAAGAAGGAAGGAAAGGACTATCTAGACTATCCTAATCAAAGGAAATGATCCTAGATCTTAGAGGGAATACATTTGAAGTGAATGGAAATCCCCCTTGTATTGAAGGCTTTGAACTAGTAGTAAATAAAACTTGAGTGCTAGCCACATCACTCTCTAAGAATAGACTAGGATAGACCAAATATTGCATCCACTCAACCACTTCATCAACTAATGGTTGAATCGACTGTTGGAGAACCATAATTAATTTGGGAACAAAATATCCTTAAGGTGAGGAACGTACTCTCTATACCTCTAGTTTGGAAAGACATATATGAGTAATATGGTATCCCTTGCAAATCCTATAAGGAAACTTAATCTTGCATCATATTCATCTAGGTTTCTCATTAGTATCAATGCCCCCAACATTACTTGCATTGATTGGTTACTTGCCCTCAAAATGATTTTCATTGGATAGTGGCTTTCCCCCAACATTATTTGCATTGGTTGGTGGCTTATCCCCTTGTCTTCTCTTATTCTTTTTTATCTTCCTATTCTTATCCTTATTAAACTCCTAGGTACTAGCCAAGTTAGGGAGAACAGTTTTTCCAGATGAATTAGAAGAAAAGTTGATTTCACTTGCAAAGAAAGAAAGGGGTCCAATTTGGTTTCATGTCTTTGATATAATGTGCTTACTTGAGAATAATTAGGGGCATTAGGGACATTCAGAGTGGAAAACAACCAAGCCTACAATCCCACAATGAATCTAGCAAGATTCAAGGTAGCCAATAGAAGGGTACCAATTTTCCAAACAAAGGAAAAGCACAAGGGTCCCCTTTGGTTGATAGGTTATGATTATAAATATATATATAAGGCCTTCAATGGGGTTGAAACATTACAATAAACACACACCTATAAAAGACTCTCTAAGATTCATCCAAGCAAACACAGTCTTCCAAACGTTGACCAAGGTGATTAAGTTCGGAACTAGTAAAGTTATGAAAAGGGTCTTACAAAAGTCAAACTAGTATTCTAAGGGCTTAGGTCCAACCAATGAAGGTGAGAGAAACAATTAAGGTAATTCTATAGAACAATCACCCAAGCTGTAAGCAACCTCATGAACATGGGCACCCTCTAGGGGAGGGAAGGAAGATGTTATGCATCTAGTTCAAGTACCACAACCACTTTCTCCTTGTAGTTACTTTGGTGAAAACCTAGGAACGAAAACTATGGTTAACACTTCATAAGCGATAACTGGCCAGAATAGTTGTGGGTCAGGTGTCTTCATATGGGTAGGAAATATAAGATTTTGTCCTCCACCTAAAAATTTGGAGAATAGGTGTCACCCTGAGGACTTTCAAATTCTACTAAATCTTCCTAACATGCATACCCCACTAAAAAAGAATGAGAGGATAATCTAAACACTTTTCTAAATTGACCTTGTGCTTCACGATAATGTGAGGCATGGTTTCTAAACAAGTGTCTTTTTGTTAGGGACCTAATGTAATATCCCCCCAAAAAATTAATTATTAAAGTCTATGTGTACTTGTGAATAAATTTTTGTTTTTGGAAAATTCGAATTTGGAAATTATTTGCCATTTATGGCAAATCCAAATTTGGAATTTGATTATTGTAATTAATTATTTATGATTGTTGGGCAAGGATTTGCTTTGCCAAACTAACTTTTTGATTGTGACACATTTAAAAGACAAACTTGTTTATAAAATAAATGCTAGAAGACAAATATAACAACCAAGTTGAAAACAACTGACCATGAGTCCATGAGTGGGGAACAGATTTGGGTTTCCTCAAGGGTGTTTTTTACAAGTGGAAAATGAGGGATTTGACTACTAGCATCCCCTTAAAATTAGGGATTTGTAAAGCTGTGAAAATTCCCAAGGAGGGAAGGAAATACCTAGGCACAAGATGCATATAAATACAACATATGGAGGAGGCAAGACACTACTTAGTATGTTGGAGAAATGAAACTACTTATTGTTATGAACATTGTTTAGTGTGAGACAAGGGAATTTCTAATCTGTGGAAAGAGTTGTAGCAAAGGAGGATCATTTCAATTCTCCCTTATGGATTCATGGTTAGGCTAGGGGGTGAATGGAGAAAATAAACTTGTCTGTTCCATTTTTGTCCCAAAATCAAATTCATATATGTACCTTTACATGCTTTCTTGTTAAATATTTTTTTGATTATTATATGTCCAGAATGAGATGGTTTATGTGATAATTATTTATATATGTTATATGCGCTCACTTAGAAGAAATAGTAGAACTACTGTAAGTTCTAATTTGCTAATGAAATAGGGTGGTACATGTATAGATAATATATATAGATATATGTAATCATGCATAAATAATTGATAGAACTGTTGTAGGTTTCTAGTAACCATTAAGTAAGGTTATGTTTCTACATCAGATAACTACGTATNCTATGTTCATAACAACCAATGAGTTGGATATATATATATATATATGCAAAGTTACCATTTCAGGTTCTATACAAATAGTACTAAAAATAGATAGAACAGGTAACAATTCTCTTCTATAAAAATAACATATTCCTTATGTTTATCTCTACAGATCAACAATGACTTAATAGTCTACAATTGCATGCTACAGTCGCTGCACATTAAATGAATCTTGTTCAAAATGGTTTCAACAACCTGTGTATCCATTTGTAAATAATTTACAAAACAACCTATATTTTGAATTGAAGGTAAATTACAAACAACATGTGTGTCCATGAAACCATGGTTTAAATTGTTACAATGGAGTACCCTAGGGTAAAGACCCGTTTACCATGGGTAGACTCTAAGAAATTGTGTCTAAGCGCCAAGATTAGAACTCGAATACCTTTTCGAGTAAGAAGGCTTCCTTTAATCAGCTCCCTCGAACTGCATAAACCTGCAGAAACAAAGGTTAGGGTTTAATAATCCTACTGTCTTTTAAAAAGGTGAAATTGCTTAAATAACTGATATGAAATAATACTTATCTAGAACAAGGTAAAGGACCAATTCACCACTAGAACAAGTGCAACGATCCACCCGCGACCAAAGGGGGAAAGTGGATCCTTAATCCAGTTGATGGGTACCCTCGAAAAAATGAATCAGGGCCCCATCATTAATTGATGAAATATGAGTTAATGTTTTTTATAAGCACATAAGGCAAGTTATTATTTATAACAACAAGAATTTAAATATACAAGAGTATAAAACGTACATGAATAAATAAATTATACAAGTTATGAGTCATACAGTGATAAGAAATTATACGAATTATAAGTTACACGGTGATAAAACAAAACACACCGAGCACATTTGTGAAACCCCATAGAGGGTAAAATGATGTCTGGTATACATATAAGTTATAAATTATATAGGGTTAAAATCAACACATAGCATACAATCGTGGAATCCCACAAAGGGTAAACACTTCCCGATATACACATAAGTTATAACCTATATAGTGTTAAAATAAACACACCGAGTACAGTTTCATATTTCCTAAAGGGTAAAACGATGTTCTGATATATGTACATAGTGTATAATTTGAATTATGCAATGTTGTATAATTACTCAGGACACAAAAGAGTTAAGAAAAAAATCAGACAAGATCAGTTATGAAACACCCATGATGGGTAAGTAAACCTTTTTATTGGAATAGAGAATTAAGATTTGAATTATGTACACGACGAAATCACATTTCTTGCACAGAGGTAAATATTTTTCAATTCCAAGGTTTCAAACAAAATGGGAGAAGCATCTACCTATTGCTTTGTATAAATGAAAGTAAATTATGGGTTTCTATATAAAGCATAGAGATAAATTCAAGAACATAGGTTCGAGGTTTAGATTTATGTAAGCAATTATTTAAAACAAATGTAATCAATAAAACAGAGGGTCGATGTTATGGCATAGTGATATGCATGTGGATCCTTACTTATAAAATTATAGAAATTGAATCATGAACCAGTAGATCTAAATCACCATTGCATAATTTTTACACAGACTGGTAAAGGAAAGTAAACAAACTGAATTTGCAAACCCGTTGGAGAGTTTAGCCTATGTATGTGTCTATTTATCTTTTTGGGCAGAGTTAAAATACATAGTTTGGTAATATAAATATACAGACATAACTCTGATAGGGTTACATCAACTTTGTTTATGCATACTTGGAATGCTAACACATAATTCGTCTAGAACTTACCATGATTTTTCCACAGTGGTAAAATATATCACATAGGGCATGGATGTTTGGGGATTTTGCACAGAGAATAAATGAAAATAAAAAATTAAACCTCGAAGATTCAAAGGGCTCTAGCCTAACTGAGGTGTACTATAACCCAGGCCTGAAAGATTCAAACCAGAAGAGCCTAGGAAGAAACAGTTACGGGGAAAAATGCAATTACGTTTCCAAACTAGTTATACACGAATTTTTTAGAATAATGTAGGAAAACAAAAATCGTTATGGTTTACCTCGTAGAGAGAGAAACTGACTAGTGTGCGTCCTCCATTATTACCAGGACAAGCTTGTTTTTCTACATTTTCGGCCACCCACACAGGGGAAAACGTTCCAAGGTTAACGCTGAGGCGCATACAACATAGGAGTCAGAGTTTTTTTGTGAACACAGAGCTAAAGGGGGGAAAATGATTATGAGGTGACCTCGAAACAATTGCATAGTGGAAGTAATGGTTGATAGGGAATGAAGTACCTTTTCCATGTGAAGATTTGAAGATGGCGAGCCCACATTAGGCGCGACCGCCTAATTTTCCAGTTTATGAAGTACATCATAGTCCTTCCATTAATGGATATAAACAATGTTAAATGCCTTCAAATTGAAAAGACATGAGCCATTAACATGAGTTCAGAGCCTATTCAATGCGGGGCCATGTCACCAATTCAGGGGGGGTTACACACTGCTAGGTATAGGGTTTATGTGTGATGTAAGTGAAAAACCGTGGTATTAGGGTGTAGGAATTGTCACGTTTTTGTTGGAAGGACAACCTCGTAACTACCTTTGGTAACGTTATCACTGGTTCACTTAATATCCTTTCTTTACACTATAGTATGTTTTTCTTTGGGTGGTTGACTGGGGTATAACAACATGAGATTTTATGAATAAGGAAAGGTTATGTGAGTGCCTACGTTACATGACATTTGTTTACCAGGAGCATGATAGCTTAGGTAAGACTTATGGCATACATAGAATCAAATATAAATACTTATATGTTCGCTTTTGCTAAAGACTCCATGTGTTGAAAGGTTATGTTATAAATACGATTTTTGGAGCAGTTCTAATGTGCAATAGTCCAT
>SNQJ01S0009624.1:10045-25266 GCA_010110895.2 Picea sitchensis | reverse complement strand
GAGAGAGAGAGAGAGAGAGGTAGGAGGTATATATAACAAGTAAGGATATTATCGTATGCAAAATCAACCAACTATGTATATATATGTTAATAATTCTATATGTGGGATTTTATAAGGGTAAGCATGAAGATTTCACATAATGGTTGAAAAACTAAATGTGCTGAGTTTTATATATGAGTTTGGTCCTTTGGTAAAAAACTTACATAGATGCGTAATGATAGGAATAATATCACTATTATGGTATGTATACTATAGTTTCTAAATGAACATAGTAAGAAGTGCATGCATTTTATTTGATAAGTAACGATAATAGAGTTATGTTCAATACACAGTGGAGAGCCAAGGAGTTTTAATGCACCTAACAAATATTTTTTTATTTTGGTAAATTTGGGGTACATTAAGTATGGTATCAGAGCTTAAGGTTACAACACTTGGACCTCAAGGCAAGGCCAAATTAGTTTATTTCATTTTATTTCTGTTAAAAGAAAAGCTAACAAAATGCTTACTGTTACAAACACAAAAAATTTTGTTTGTTGTGATAATGGCAACACCGAACAAAGAGGAGATCAGACTTGAAGATAATCCCAATCAAGGACCTCCTCAAGAACCTATACATAACAGTGAAGGAAGTTCAACCACCTAGGTTCTGGAAACAATGTGAAACCTTATCATGGAACTGCAAGTGTTCAAGTCAGATAATGAAAAACTTAAAAAGGAACACGAAGACCAACAAGAAATAAATGAAGTGTTGTTGCACAACATAGTAACAAAAAGAATCCAAAAGACAATGACAAGGAGGAAGAAGTCAAAAAAAGAGCCTCTAAAAATTATGGTCCTGAAACAAAAAACGAGAACAGTTCTTCTGAAGGAACATAAACAACAAAAAACAAAACAACCATAGGAAGAAAAATAAAATAGGTGGATCACCTGGAAGGTGAATTCAAGAAGATAAAACCATCCACCTTTGATGGAGAATCCAAGATGGGTGAAGAGGTTGAAGCATGGTTACTGGATATAAAGAAATACTTCCATATTTATAATTATTCTAGTAACATGAAAGTCTGAATGGCCATTTATAACCTAAAGGGAAAGGAGAGTATCTAGTGGCAAGACCTGAAATTGGCCAAAGGATTAAAGGAGAAATAGATGGAATGGTCATATTTCAAGAAATACTTCAAGAAATAATATTTATCATAAATCTATTACAAAAGAAAGACTAAGGAATTTCATGAGCTAAGACTCGGACAAATGACCATGGACGATCTGATAAATAAATTTCTTGAATTATTGAGATTTGTGCCATACATCAAGGAAGACAAAGTAAAAATACAATGGTTCCTAAGCTGCCTACCACAGTCATACAAGGATGAAATTGAATTCAACAATACCAAAACTTTAAGCGAAATTTTTAGAAAGGACTGGATGTGCTATGATCAGTACAAACAGAGTTCTAAAATTCCCAAAGCATGGAAGGATAAGAAACAAGATAGAATGAATCAACGGAAGAAAGGCTTCCAACTAGCCCCTTTTCAAAATATGGCAAAGAACTTCCAAAAGAAATATTTTTATTCTAACAACCAGAATCCCCAAGGGGGAAGTAGACCAGTTAATATGGGAGCCAAGAAAGTTGTGGACGACCCCAGGGAACCATTAAAATGTTGGGAGTGTGGAGAACCTCACTTGAGGAGGAACTGTCCGCGTTTAACTTCCACAGTAAGGACCACAGTCCATAACCTGCAAGAAGCCTCTACAGTGGGAGATGTGGGCAGAAGCATGCAAATAATTAATGCAGTTGTAGATGGCCGACAAACTAATCATCAATCCATTATCATGGAGGTTGAAGGTAAAATGCATGATAATCACATTTCTATTTTAATCGACCCAGGAGCTATTCTGAGTTATGTTACTCCTAGTTTAGTTGGTTCAAACAAGTTCAAGAAAGTAAAGCATGCTAAGTCCTGGTTAGTACAGTTAGCGACAAGGACTAAGAGAAAAGTAAAATATTTCATTTCTGAATGTGAACTCAGTTTAGATGGCCAAAATACAAAGTTAAATCTAAATATTTTACCTTTGGTATCTTACGATATAATCATTGGAATGGACTGGTTAGAGAAACATAAAGTAATTTTGAACTGTTACAAAAAGTCACTTACTTACAGAGATGAAAACAACATAGTTAAGACAATACAAGGTATCAAAAAACTAGTTTCAGTTAGGCAGATTTCAGCCATGCAATTTAACAAATGCATGAAAAAAGGTTGCCAAAATTATGCTATTCAAGTAACTAATTTGTTAGAAAAAGAATATAAACCCAGTTTAGAAGAATTTACACTCCTACATGGGTTTAGAGATGTATTTGTGGACGAAATACCACAATTTCCTCGAAGGAGAGAGATAGATTTCTCTATCGATCTACTGCCTAGATCTACCTCGATATCTAAGGCAACCTATAGGATGAGTTTACCCAAATTAACAGAGATGAAAATTCATCTACAAGAACTGTTGGACAAGGAATATATCAGACCAAGTGTCTCGCCTTCGGGAGCACGAGTCCTTTTTGTTAAAAAGAAGGATGGAACTTTAATATTATGTATTTATTATCGACAATTAAACAAGATGACGACTAAGAATAAGTATCCTCTACCCATAATTAACGACCTATTTGACCAAGTGGGAGGAGCAAAGATTTTCTCTAAATTAGATTTAAGGTCTGGTTATCACCAAGTCAGAATAAAGGATGAAGATATAAATAAAACAAATTTTAGAATGAGATACAGACACTATGATTTTTTCGTAATACTGTTTGGTCTTACTAACCCACCGACAACCTTTATGTGTTTGATGAATATTATATTCAGTCAATATTTGGATACATTTTTTTTGGTATTTATCGATGAAATTTTAGTTTATTCGAAAATGGAAGAAGAACATGAAGAACATATGAAAATAGTATTGTAGACCTTAAGGAAACATAAGTTGTATGAAAAATTTGACAAATGTGACTTCTACCAAAGAAGAATACAGTACCTAGGACATGTGATATCCGAAGAAGGTATTGCAGTTGACCAAGAGAACATAAGAGATATTATGGAATGGCCTATCCCTAAGGATGTAGCAGACATCAAATCATTTATAGGAATTACCGGTTACTACTGCAGATTTATCGAAGGATTCTATAAGATGGCATATCCAATCACCTCCCTACATAAAAAAGGAATAAGGTTTACTTGGTCACAAAAATGTCAGGACAACTTTAATAAGATAAAAGAACTATTAACTACAAAACCTATTTTAAGGGTAGCATACCCTGATAAAGACATTACAGTTTGCGTGGCTGCAAGCAAATAAGTCTTGGGAGGTGTCCTAAATCAAGAGGGGCACATTATATGTTATGAATCACATAAACTAAAAGAACATGAATGGAAATACGTCACACATGACTTGGAATTATCACCTGTAAGTATTGTGCTAAAAATGTGGAAACATTATTTAATGGGGAGGAAATTTCTATTGCTAACCGATAACCGTGGTGTGAAATTCTTATTTAGTCAATCAAATCTTAATGCAAGGCAAGCAAGTTGGTTGAAGCCTGACCTTCTTGAGTGAATTTGATTTTGAATTAAGACACATCAAAGAAAAAGAAAAAAAAAATTAAGATTCCCTAAGCCGAAGGACTAATGGAATTTTTGAGATAAGTATTAGCAAAGTAGAAAATGACATTGAACAAAGAATAAAATATACAAGTTGTAAAGACGAAAAATACATCAAAACAGTAGCAGATTTACAAGGAAATGCAGAAAAATTGGACAAAATAGATATGAGTTTGGATAAAAATGAACTTCTAAGGTTCAAAAACAGGTTTTACATACCAAATTTTGTTGATTTAAAGTTAACAATTCTGGATGAATTGCACAAAAAGCCATATTCTGGTCATCCGGGATACCAGAAAATGGTAACAACTTTGAGAAAATTGTTTTATTGGCCTAACATGAAGGGTGAGATAGTTGGATAGTTATCTAAATGCCTAGACTGTCAATAGGTGAAGGATGAACATCAACATCCAACCAACCTGCTACATCCTCTGCCTATACCAGAATGGAAGTAGGAGATTATCTCACTATACTTCATCACAGGTTTGCCTAAAAATCAAAAGAAAAATGACTCGATTATGGTAGTGATTAATAAAATTAGAAATTCTGCACATTTTCTACCTATGAAATCTACTTATAAAGTTGTTACACATTATTTTCGTCATCCCTTATGACTGTTAATGATGTAAACCTATTTGTTGTCTTCAAAGGGATCAGTGGCTTGAATTCTTGGGGAAAGAAGGGAGAAGAACTTTACCTGAGAGATGAAATGATATTTTCCTTTGTAAAAACTCTAGTAAGGAGGATCGTCGCATGTTGTGCTATACCTCACCTGTGACATTGTCACACTCTGCTAAGTTCTAGTGGTGCGGCGATTTTTGTACATGGGAAAAACGAGCATCTTCTCGATGCTTATAGAAGGAGAAGCTTCTATGGTGAGGTGGCCTCCGATCGGTTTGGATATTACTCACTTTTCTGATTTAGTGGGATCATCCTAACCTCCTCACCCTATCCTCTTCATATTATAAAAAGAGAGGAGATCTCATGGAGAAAGCTAGATTGGAAAAGTTGGAAAGTTCTTGAGTTTTGTAGCTTTGAGTTTTTGGAGCTTGTATGTTGGCTTTGAGCTTTTCTTTGTCAAGATAGATTGTTGATCTTAGAATCCATGGAGAAGAAGTGTGTGGGAAGCAACGAACTATTGGAAAGAACTGGACAACATCAAGGCATATGGTTGTATCTTTCTTCCACATTCTCTAGTACAGTGATATATTTATTTCCAATAAAATTGGTCTTATTTTATTGTATGACTCATTGGTCACATACATAGGTTTTGTTGGGTACACATTGTTTCTTTCACTTCTTTGGCTTGTGTATTTTTACAGGTTCAATATCTCATAAGCCTTGAAATGGAGCGAGGATGACACTAGTGAGGACAAATGGCATTTAAAAGGTATGTCATTTATCTCTTGTTAGTTAGTATGCTTGATAGTTAAAACTTAGGGAAAGTTTTATATTATGTCTTGTTTTGTTCTAGTTTCGTAGTGAAACTAGGGAGATCAATTTGTGTCTGCACTTACTGATTAATCTAATAACAAAATTGGCGACCATACTATGGAAACAAATTGTTTTCCTAGTAGTATTTCTTTATTTCTTTGATTGTCTGGGTTCTGTTTTCTAAGTCACTGGGAGATCCAGATTGACTCTTTGACTGTTAAACTTCATTGGAAAAACCTTCTTACTTTTTATTTTTTCCATTTTTACTTTGATCGTCGCACCCTTCTTTGAGGGACAGTGCGACGATATAATATTGACACACCCTACCTTTTGACATAGTGCGACATCATCGCACTGTATTTGTTCTCTAGCCTGTGACGATCAAGGATCGCCGCGCTATGTTAGTCTATAGCCTGCGACAATTGTGAAATTTGTTATTTTTGATGGTTTTTCTTGCCCAGATCTTAGATATAGTTTTGGGGTGATTTGTTGGGTCTGATTACAGTTTGCTTGACAATATTTGAATATTCTTCTATCCTTCTTTGCTTTGTTTTATCTTGTGTTCTTTTGAAAGTTTTGATCTCTTGCTTTGAGTGTCTTTCAGTTACCAAGCATTGTTTTTTGTTTAGAATTGTTTGGTGAAAGAACTTATTTTTCTTTTATTGAATAGTTCATGTTAAAAGAAAACATTTGTTTGGATTACTTTGTTTTATAGAGATTTTTTATTGCTTTTAGCTATCTTTGAAACAAAAATTTGAATTTTTTGCTTTGCATTAGATTGGGGGCATATTTTCATTTGAAGTAGCGAAATTGCACTATTTTTGGCATTTTGGGGGGGCAGGAGAATCATGTATTGGTGTACAATCTCTTTGGCTCATTTCTTGAATCTCTTCATATTGATGAGTTTGATAAAATTTTGGGACATTGTGCATATGGGAATGATAAACGTTTTCTCCTTCTCGTAATATATCTTTCATAGTAGTGAAATATTTGCATTCTCATTTCTTTGCATTGTTTAGAGTCGGTCAAAAAATCATTTAGTCCATGCCATTTTCCTCTTGAGTAAACAACAGTCTTAAAATAAAGTGCTTATAAAAAATGATTAGACATTTTTATATTTTTTGGTAGAAAACCTACATTAGATTAGTTGTAGGGATTTGGAATAGGTGTGAAAGATAACTTTCCAAAGCTGTAAACAAACATAGTATCTTGTGATAGGGAGAGTTCAAATCCACTTGCTACATTTTGTCCTAGGAAGTCCTTCTAACACAAGGGTCAATCACGAGGTCGCATTAGGGTCGACAGAGTTACTCACCCTGCTTTGTTGGTCTTAGTGTAGAGGTTGCGTGTATTATTGGGGGTCACTTGAGAAGAAAATCATGTGGGGACCTTCTCGAGTTGATTTTGGGCTTAGATACCCTTCCTTTTTGATGCAGGATCATCCCCTCCAAAGTCAAATATGCAAGCATGGATGCAAAGAAATGACATCTCAGCATGACATAGTTTCAAATATGAAATTAACTCAGGAGTAAATCAAGTTGTTGAGATATTTCTGAAAGAAACATTTTTAAATATGCCTTGTTTGTAAAGTCATGAAAGACTATAAGGGGTTGCAGATATGGAGTGTTGACTCTTATCTGGCAAAAATTGTTAGTTATTGTAATAGGACAAATTAGGTAACCACTAAGAGTTTGATAGGATAGGTTACAGACAAGACGACGAGAGCTCATGGAGCCAGTCCTTAGATAGTTTGTTGTTGCATTGTAAAAGTAGATGATGAGATCATGAGATAGGGATAGAGATTTGTAGAGAAGAATAGAGTAGAAGAAATACACAGTGGAGAATTGCAAGATTATGTAATTTGTTTCATGAATGAATAGAATAGACAGAATTGTCCCAAATCTTGGACTGTGTTCATTTTAATGTGTGGTTGAATAAATGTTACATTCTTTGTATGTGATTTATTTCATTTCATTCATGTATGGTTGTTATATAAGTTGATTGTATGAGTTCGTGAAGAAACTGGATAAGTTTCAATTGTTTCTCTTCTAAAACTCATATGCAAGGTGTGCATCTCGAATGCAAGGAGTGTGTCGATTGAGTCTCGGATTGAATCATAAGAGTTCATATAAAACAAAGAAAAATTTGAACAGGTGCAAGGATTTCAAAACGTCAAGAAGCGACCAAGCGTCAAAAAACTAGAACAGAGGAACGCCAGGTGGGTGAGAAGAATTTCTTTCAAGAAATCCTTTGATCTGAGTTATCAAAATCCTGAGAACACAAGGGGTGTGTGGGAAGTTAGATTCCTTTAAGGGTCAAGCTCAGAATAGATAGCACTTTTCATAAGTTTTTACAAGATCCAGGAGTTAGACTCATAGTTGGATCAAAGCTTGAAACCTTTGAAGACTGATAAATATTCTAAGTAGAAAGAAATCAGAATCTTAGGAGGAGGAGCAACAGTGGTCATTGGATCACAGTGTAAAGGATCAAAAACTGCCTGATTAGAGTAAGGTGCACAAGCCTTATCACTTTTCACACACAGGAGAGAGAACTCACCAAGGTTTCAGAACTGATATTTTTGAAGCCCGAAGAGCCGAAAATCCGAAGTAGAGTCTCAATCATTTGATCATTCGAGGTAGATTTGAGCCATCAGATCACTAGAAGTAAATCTCAAGAGTCGAATTGCCAAAGTGAATTTGAGCCATCAGATCAGTGGCTTTGGGAAATTCATTTGAGAGTTTCTTAGTTTATATTTGAGATTCACGAAATTCAAAGAGTCGGAGATCTGAAGTGAATCCCAATCGTCCGATCAGCCGAAGCAGATCTGGGCCATTAGATCACATGAAGTAAATCTCAAGCGTTAGATCGCCAAGGGGATTCCAAGCCATTATATACTGTGAGTTAAGGAGAAGGCAAGGTTGAGAGTTAAGATTTCTGAAGTCTGAAGTTTCAAAAATTTGAAGTGAATCTCAACCATCAAATCAACCGAAGTGAATCCGAGTCATCATATCGTCTGAAGTAAATCTCAAGCATTGGATCACTCAAAGTAAATCTAATTCATTGGAGTTCAGAAGGGATATGGCGTAGATCTGTGAGCTCTGGGTAAAGACCCGAAGTAATTCTTGGTCGTCAGATGAAGTGAGATATGGCATAGATCTGAGAGCTCCGGGTAAAAACCCGAAGTAATTCGTGATTGTCAAATCTAGGAGAGACGTGGCATAAATCTGAGATCTTTGGGTGAAGACCCGAAGTAATCCTCGATTGTTAGATCAAGAGGACACACATCAATGGATTGCAGTCTTCAGATAAAAGAATTGGGAAAAATGTGAAGTTTGAGATTTGAGATCTCAGAAGTCCAAAACCCGAAGGAGATCTCAATCGTTGATCGAGAAGGGTGTCACAGGACCATTGATCTGAGTTGAAAGGTCAAACACCTAAACTAGAAGTATGATTGTTGATTGAGAAGGATAGGTGTCCATAGATCATCAGCTCTAGAATATTAAAGTATGAAAGAAAGAAGGGTTTGAGATTTCAAAACCCCGAAGTTCAGAATCACGAAGAGATCACATCCGTTGATTCAGGAGGGGTAGATCTGGTCCATGGGTTTGGAAAGGGTAGATATGAACCATCATATCAGATATTACCATCAAGATCGGGAGATCGATGGTCCTGTAGCATTGCGGGGACAAGATTTGCATGGAATTTAAAACATTGAGGGTGGGCCGCAATCCAAACTGTGTTTTTTACAAAAGGATACACGGAGGCTCAAAGAGAATTGTGGGCTGAAAATTAGTTTGACTCCAAACTGCTTTTGGCCATGCCTATAATCATGTGGTCACACGAGGTCATCACCCAAGGTCACATCAAGAGAGGGATGATCAACAAAAGAGTTATTGCTCAGTACTTTGAGATTTTGGAGGAGGGAGAAAGGGAAGGTTGCGGGTGCTATAAGGCCTGCACCAGAGAGCTGAAAGAGCCCGTTTTTAGATACAAAAGGATACCATTAAGGTTTTAGAGAGTCATTCAACTCAATAATTGAAGATCCTTGACCGAGAGGTCATGTAGCCCTACGGGGGAGTAGGGGGGTTGCATCAAGTGGTATTCGAGAAGATTTTGAGTTTTTTTGTAGACAAAAAAAAAAGGGAGAAAGGAGGTAAATTGGTATCATTTGTGGTATCAAGAAAATTTGATTTTTGTTTATAAGATTCAGAAGGTGACGCAGTGGAATCATTCCACCCAGAAGGCGTAGAGAGAATGAAAAATGGAAGAATAAATGAGGCGACTCCGAGTGGGACTGGACTCCATGGAAACAACGCAGAGAGGAGAACCAAACGTTGGAGATATCAGTGAAGCTGAGAGAGAAGAAGTAGAGGTCGAAGAAAATTTAGCAGAGGATGTTGTACAAGATCGCTTAGTAAAATTTTTTTCAAGAATAGGATCCAGAGCAAGAATAGAGGTACCAATGTATGAAGGAAATTTAGACATTGAAGAATTGTTGGATTGGGTACGTGCTATGGAAAACTACTTCGATTACGAAGATATCAAAGAAGACAATATGGTGAAGAATGCAGTGACAATACTGAAGGGTCATGGAGTTCTATGGTGGGATGAAATTCACACCAAACACAGGAGCAAAGGAAAGAAAAAAATGAAAAACTGGGATAGGATGGTAGCCAAGCTGAAAGACAAATTTATCCCGAAGGACCATCAAATCAATATGTTCAGGAAATTGCAGAACCTGAGATGAAAGAGCTTATCAGTGAAGGAGTACACTGAGGAATTTTACAGACTGAACATCATGGCTAGACAAAAAGAGAATGAAGATGAGAAAACAACCAGATATATCAATGGACTGAGATATGAAATACAAGAGGAGATAAACATGATGTCTATTAGTAAAGTAGAGGATTCTTATCAAGCAGCCTTGAAATCGGAAGAGAAATTGGCCAGGAAGAAAATCCAATGAAGAAGAGGAGGAAATTCAAGCAGAAGTAAGGGAACCAATCGAGAGAAGTTCCAGAAGCCGAAGCATGAAGCTGACAAACAACATAGTCACCATGAGAAAGGTGGAAGTTGTAAAGAAGGACAACATGGAGGAAGAAGTTCTTTTCCCAAAGGAAGAGGAAGAGGAAGAGCCATAGGAGGCATAGTTAAATGTTATACCTATGAAAAGAAAGGGAACAAGTCTTAGGACTGTCCCAAGAGAAAGACAGAAGGAGGAGGAGAAGAACACGTTGCTGAATCACATAAGAATGTGGAAGTATAAGCAAAAGAAGGAGGGAAGAACCTCATGATGAGGAAAATTATTCTTAAACTAGAGAAGGAGGTAAAGGAACCAGTTCAACAAACAAGTCTGTTCATAACTGCTTGCAAGATGAAAGACAGAGTTTGCAAGGTAATCATAGATAGTGGGAGAACTAACAATCTAGTATCCACAAAGATGGTAAATAAATTGGAGTTGAATAAAACTACACATCCAAACCCATACAAGATATCATGGTTCCAGAAAGGACATCAAGTAATGGTAAGTCAACAATGCCAAGCTGAATTTAAAATAGGAGGTTATAGGGATGAAATATTGTGTGATGTAATTCCTATGGATGTATGTCATAATTTATTGGGGATACCATGGTAGTTTGACCGAAAAGTTATTCATGATGGAAGAAATAATACTTATGCCCTAGAAAATAATGGTAGGACACATATGTTGTTACCAATAGAAGACAAAAAGAAAAAGAGGGAATCTAGTTCGAGTATACTTCTCATGAGTGGGAAGGAACTCTTGAATGAAGTCAAGAAGGAAATAGAAATATAGTTTATTGTAGTGAGGAAGCCTAGAGTTATCCTTACAAACATTTTTGTGGAATATTTACCTTAAGAAATCCAAGAACTGTTAGAAAACTTTGTTGATATAGTAGTGGATGAGTTACCTCACTCATTGCCAACCATTAGGACTATAAGCCTTCA
Source organism: Picea sitchensis (assembly GCA_010110895.2). Classification (NCBI taxonomy): domain Eukaryota; kingdom Viridiplantae; phylum Streptophyta; class Pinopsida; order Pinales; family Pinaceae; genus Picea; species Picea sitchensis. The sequence goes on along the minus strand of SNQJ01S0009624.1, from coordinate 14,215 downwards.
TATTGACCTTATTCCAGGGGATAGTTTACCAAACAAAGCAACTTATAGGTTAACACCTAGAGATAATGAGGAAGTCAAAAATCAAGTCTAGGAGTTGTTGGATAAAGATTTAGTCAGGGAAAGACTAAGCCCATGCGCAGTACCGACTAGGTTAAGTCCAAAGAAGGTTAAGTCCAAAGAATGATTCTAGAGCCATCAACAAGATAACCATTAGGTATAGATTTCCTTTACCAAGGATGGATGATTTGATGGATTGTTTGAGTGGAGAAATCTATTTTTCCAAGATAGACTTGAAGAGTGGATATCATCAAATAAGAATGAGAGAGGGAGATGAATGGAAAACAACATTCGAGACAAATGAAGGATTTTTTGAATGGCTGGTCATGACATTTGGATTGAAAAATGCACCAAGGACATTTATGATATTAATGAATGAAGTGTTGAAATACTTCATAGGAACATTTGTCATAGTATATCTGGATGACATACCAATCTTCAGTAAGACAAAGGGAGAACACTTAAGACACATGACATCAGTGATGGAAAAGTTGCAGCAAGAAAAATTGTTGATAAATCTGAAGACAATCTCTTTTATGAAGAAGGAACTCATATACTTGGGTTTTTTTATCTCTTCAAATGAATTGAAGATGGATCCAAAAAAGGTGAGAGCAATCAAAGAATGGCCATCGGCAAGAAACATATTTGATGTAAGAAGTTTTCATGGGTTAGCTACTTTTTATAGAAAGTTTATCAGACATTTCAATGGTATATGTGCACCCATGTTGGACACTGTGAAGAAGAAACACAAGTATTTTAAATGGATAGAGGAATATGGAAAAAGTTTCAAAGTGTTGAAGGAGAAGATCACAGAACAACCAATTCTCGTCTTACCAAATTTTGGAAAACCATTTCAAGTGAGATGTGATGCAAGTGGATTAGCTATTGGAGAAGTCTTGAGTCAGGATAATAGGCTAGTTGCTCACCAAGAAGAAGTATTCCACATATGAAAACGAATTCTATGCAGTGATTCAAGATTGGAAGAAGTGGAGGCAATATATAATTCCTAAAGAATTTGTCTTGTATAGTGATAACCAAGCTTTGCAGTTTATTACTAGGAAAGAAAAGTTGAATCAGAGACATGCTAAATGGGTAGAATTTATGCCAAATTTTTATTTTTTTATTAAACATATTGTTGGATCTGCTAACAAAGTTGCATATGCTTTAATCAGGAGGAGTTTTCTTGTACAAGAATTCCAAGTGAAGACCTTAGGGTTTGAACACCTCAAGGAGATGTATAAAGAAGATGAAGATTTTAAGGAAGCTTACAAGGCATGCAAGAATCCTTTGTTAGGAGGCATACGCCAATGGACATAATATTTGATCCATGATGGATTAATGTTCAAAGGAAGCCAATTATGCATACCAAGATGCTCAATGAGAGATAACCTATTGAAAGAGAAACACAGTGGAGGTTTAGCTGGACATTTTGGTCATGATAAGACATTTGCGCAACTTAGTAATTCATACTATTGGTCGAGCATGAGGGAAGAAGTGAAAAAGTTTGTGAACAAATGCAGAGTTTGTTAGTATGCAAAAGGAAGACAACAAAACACTGGTTTGTATCAACCATTACCAATTCCAGAAAGGTCATGGGATGCAATCAGTATGGACTTTGTTTTGGGATTGCCTAGAAATAAAAAATGGAGCGATTCCATATTTTTTGTGGTGGAAATATTTTCAAAGATGGCACATTTCATACCATGCCAGAAAACAAACAATACTACACACATAGCCAATTTGTTTTTCAGAGAACTAATGAGACTACATGGATTTCCTAGGAGCATAGTCTCAGACATGGACACCAAATTTGTAGGACACTTTTGGAGGACTCTATGGAAGAGGCTGGTGACAAACTTGTCCTTTAGTTCAAAATATCACCCTCAGACATATGGACAGATTGAAGTCGTAAACAAAAGTCTGGGAAACTTGTTGAGAATTTTAGTCACTGAGCAAGGTCGTCAATGGGATCAGATTCTAGCACAAGCAGAATTTCCATTCAACAATTCAGTGAATAGGAGAACAGGGAAAATTCCATTTGAAATTGTGTATGGTATATATCCAAGAGGGATTATAGAGTTGAGGGGTCTGAATCAAGATGAGTTCAGAAGTGCTGGAGCAGAGGATTTTGCAACAGAAATGCAGAAACTTCATGACAGAGTCATAGAACAACTACAGAACAACAACCAGAAATATAAGAGAAGAGTTGATCAAAAGAGGAGAGAAGTTCAATTCAAGGTTGGAGATAAAGTTTTATCTCATTTGAGAAAATAAAGGTTTCTGAGGGGAATGTATAACAAATTGAATATGAAGAAGATAGGACCATGCAAGATTCTCAAAACATTCACAACCAAAGCTTATGAAATTGAGTTGCGAGATAATCTTGGGATTGTTACAGGTGAATCCTCCTATGGACAAGAGGATTCCCTCTTGGTATCTAGACTCCTAAGGCCAATAAATAAAAGTGATTAACATGGACACTGACATCCTTTTAGATTTAATCAAGCTAACATATGAAGGAGAAGAAGAAATATTTGTACCTTATTAATGACATTTGTCCTTGCAAAGTCCAACCTGAGATTCGATCCTGAGCTCCTTGATAGGTCTTGTAGAACAAACAAAGATACAATGGAATTCCTACTCTACTAAGATTATCTCAATCATAGATCTATCTACTGAAGACAAACTCATGTGGAACAAACATAAGTTTGAAATAAACAGGCCAAGCATTGATATATTGATAAGAACAAGTAAAAGTACTTACAATCCTTTGATGAAGGTGCAACAACTTCTTCCATTTCTCCTTGTCCAACCCCTTTTCTCAAGTAATCTAAACTAATTTATTTGATGACATCTCACTTATGAGATCATAATTTTCACATCTCCAATCTCTTCCATTCATACCACTTATAGGATCATAAGTTTGGTATCAATCTCTAGTCTCTATTGTCTCTATATGTTGCCTATGAGATCATAGGTTTCATACCTCCAATATTTTTCATGTACCTTTTCACCATGATAAGGCCTCATTATATAACCTTGGAGAGGCCCAACCACTTGAGAGATATTTGGGATAAGTTTAGGATTCCTCTCCTTCAGTTGAGGATCTTCCCTAAGATCATGCCTTGACCCAAGATTCGAACCCAACTACCTTCATATATTGAGGGGATTGTCCCCTAATTTCCTCCAACAAACCAAAAATTCTCTCAGAAAGGGTAGAGCTCCCCCAAAAGGGTGCAAAGGGAGCTCAAACACTCACCCAAAGAGGCCTAGGGAGTGCTAGCACTCCCTGATAGTGGGTATGGGAGCACTCCTCTCCAAAATCCATTTTTGAGTGGTTCTTCCAATGGCAAAAGGCTTGTACTTCTTGTTAATTGATTTCTCTTCTTCAAAACTAGTCTTTGAGGTGTCTTAAGTTTCCTTATGATGTTGTTAGAGGCACAACATAGGCAAGATGGCAGTATCGTGTTTGTGACACTTGCAACACTTGTGGTAAATATGCGACACTTGCGGACAAGATGCGACACTTACAACACTTGTAATGACGACACTTGTGACACTATTGAAGTGAGTAATTTTGATGTGTAACAGATTGCCCCCCAAAGTATGAAGTTAGAAGACGATGATGAATGAAGTAATTTTTAGACTCTTTCAAGCAAGGGTATGGACGCAGAGTGGTTGGAAGAAGCTGCACACAACCATCAAACAAATATTATGACATGTTTCAAACCTAAGGCACGCATACCTATGCTTGAGTGATAAAGACTTTTTAGGTATGGCTGCCATAAAATACACTGTGTATCCATAATTATATTGACAAAAGGTATAGCCACTGAAGATACAAACTGGATCTATACTCCTATGACCTGAAATGATCGTAGCCATGAAGAATACAAAGTGGATCTATGAGATGACAAGACATAGTGTTAGCGATATTTCTTGCTAGGGGGGTCAGAAATCAAATGAATGGGTTAAAACCCACTTGTCCAAGGTTTTGGGCGACATTGCGCCCGTGGTAAACAACAAGCGATATCGGACGGTCGAGATGGGCGCGCCCGGATCAACGGCGCACAGCAAATTCCGGACCCTCCTTGACTTCCGACCTTTAAGCAA
>SNQJ01S0009623.1:70761-83453 GCA_010110895.2 Picea sitchensis | reverse complement strand
AGTATTTTTTCTCGGTCTAGTGTCGATTACTCCACCTTCAAAATTGATTCCAATACCTTTGTTCTTGATGAAAGTTAGAGAGAAATACTACTCATCAAGATTAGAGGTATGGCCTGCTCTTTGGTGTAACCTACATATATCAACTAGCTAATAAAACAATAGTAAAAAATCCAATAAAAATAAAGACGATACAAATACTCTATCACCAAGAACTCAACCTTTAGTGCAACTCTTTTTCACATTGATATACAACTGAACTAAATTTATCAATGTTCTTGAGGCTATGAAACCATCATGGTTTAGTGTGTGTGTTCAATTTTAATTGTAGTGCTCTTTTTCCAAGTCAATGTTAATACAAGAAGAAGGTATTATAGATATTTCTTGAACCCAATTCCAAGCTTCTCATCAATCAACTGGAAGAATAACTATGGTTACCCTCTTCTTATCAAAATGACATTACTCATTCAAAGTTAATACTATCCAATGTAGAGTTGGGTGCTTGTTAGTTTTAACGATAAATTGGGTTTACTTGTAATCTCTAAACTTTAAAGCTTACTAATTAAAAGGACATGCCAAAATTCAATCCTTCCTATGTTATACTCAAATCAAATTCAACCTAGATACCTTTCAATAAGACACACATGTAATGGATCATATATATATGTATATATACATGTTGAGTTGGCTTCATGAGGGAAAGGAATAAGACAAACTCACAATGCCCAATACATTGCTCCAATACTTACCCAGCTCACCAACCATCTCACACACCCAACAACCAATCCTACATCCTTGGGGATGAAATAAACTCTTCCCAAGCATGCATATGGTCATACGGCCCGAATGAATAAAAAACATCTAATGCCACACTTTGTATGGCATGTACGACCTACGTTTTGTCTCAATAAATATCTAGAGACTATTTGTATAACATATATTGACACCTCCATGCCCTAGATTCCCAATTGGACACCATATTCATCTCTTTTTGACTTTTATTGGTCTAAATATTGTTTAAACAACCTCCTTAGCAATCTACATGTTCTTCCTACTCACAAAAGGTGTGTGTACACACCCTTCCTACTCATAAAAGGTCTTTATGCCTCAAAAAGTGCATTAAAAATATAAAATCATCAAAATTGTTAACACATATTATGGATCAGGGAGTGTTTTCCCTAGGAACAGACAATCTGGCAAGAAAATGGCCAAAAGAGGTGGATAAAAACCCACAAAATGCATTTTGTCTTAAGTCGGGGCCCCGATGTGACTTTTGGGTGCGATGTGGTAAAGGGCTCATAGATATGAGCAGCTTATCTTGGCACGCTCAGATCTACGACGCACAATCCATATCGGAGCCCCCCGACATTCTACCTTTAACGGGGGGGTCCGAGTTGGTGGTTTTTGAGTGTAGGCCCCCCACTATCATGGTGCCTCCTCATTAACTTGGACCCCCCCCCACACTAAACAACTTACCACTCCCCCCCTCCGAGTAGACGACTTACCACCTTGTCTCCTACCAACACCTATCCCACTCACGCTCCCATGCCTCCTTGTCCTCCCTCTTCATTCTTCCACCTCATCTCCCGCATGTTGGCACCCACGTGTTTTTAGTTGGTGCTTTTTCACCATAGCCTCCCATATGATCGACTGTCTAGTCTTCTTTCATGCCATTTGTGCCAGACCCTAGCCAACATCTAACGCAGATCCAGATGGCCAAAGGGTAGGGTGATGTCATCGCATTTCAGGTGCCAAGTTAACTCGGGCCTATCTGGATCCCGAGAATGTCATTTAATGAAGTTGGAGGGGCGGTGGTTGAACATTGTTTCCTCCATAAATGGAAAGCTCAGAGGGACTGTCAGCAAGTCGACTCATCTGCAGGTCCTTTTGGAAACATGATCACGTCTAACAGAAGCTCATGTATGATAGAAGGTTGCACACTCAGTTTTCTAGACAGAATGCAGACATAAGGGACTCATCCTCGGCAGGTTCCTTTCTTTGGAACATGATCAATGCCTAACAAGCTCCTCATGTATGATAGAAGGTTGCACACTCAGTTTTCTAGACAGAATGCAGACATAAGGCCTTTAATGCAAAGACTCAGGCACACCTCTATTGTTAGGGGAGAAATGTTCTAACCATATGTAGGTATTTTTTATATATTTTGTTATGGTCAATGGCTGATCCAGGGCTCCGACAATGTCGTTTTGATGTAGCTCGGTTCCTACCATGTAATAATATTTGAGACTTCTTTAATCTAAGTCAAGCTTATTTATACACTCTTTTCATCCGGATAATCGAGATTTCTCATGATTGAAGGATTCACATGTATTGTTTTGACTATGTTGCAATGGAGGTTTGATCATAGCATTGTTATAGCTGCTCTCTTTAGTTTCCAAAGTTTTAGGGTCCAAATATCCTTGTTCTTAAATATTTTCTCCTTAGCTGCTAGAATATAAGGATGTCCATAGAATACCTCTACATCACCTCACTTGTTCTTCCTTACTCACCACCCTTTACTACAGTCTCAACAACTTGTTAAATCAATAATCTTCAATTTGCTCATGCATTGCTTGTCTGGATTGAGTTAACGATATATTTTCTTAAGTCTACACCCATTCAACCTCCTTTAATTTATTCATTGTGACATACAAACTAATGGGTATTGGGATTACCGGCCTAACCGTAGGTGAATTCTAGTGCTAACATTTATGGCGGCATTGTCGGGATGAATTGAATATTTTCCTCAGGTAGAACGAAAACAAACTTCTAATTCTGAAGGTGCATCATATATAAGAATCATTGAGATTTCACTTGCACCTGGCAACTCCATTGTGGTAACCTAATCGGCCGGGCTTGGACCGAAAGGTAGAAACACACGCTTCATCCACAACTACCTCTAGCTAATCAAGATGATCCATGTAGAAAATTATCAAGAGAAAGACCCATCAAGAAGGCTTCACCATCTAACCAAAGGGACTCGTCATTTTCATCATCTCAAACTCCATTAGTCATTTCTTATACCCTATTATATTCATGTTGGAGTTTCTAGAACCTTTAAATTTTGGAGTTTTCCATTGTTTTTCTCCCTCCTCGGCCCCGCTTTAAGGAGAATTTAACCCCCCTGAAGTTGTTCCCTAGCTCATACCTAGGACCTTAGGATATTTTCCTACTCCAAGTTTTACTATCCCTTCCCCTATCAAAGTTGTTATAGGAGAGGCCTTTGTTTCTCCCAGTGCTACAACCTTTGTCTCAAACACTCAGTTGTTTCCTCCTTATCCTGGAACTACAGTCCCAAAATCCCTTGTTCGAACTCCATCCCCACCTATTTTTCCTCCAGTTCACATCCCAATGCCGGGAGATAATCCCCCTAGAAATAGAATGGACACTATAGTAAGCTACCGATATTCCCTCTCATTAAGTGTTCAACCTCTTTAATGTGATCTACCAAATAGGCTACCTTAATCAATTGCCTAATTTTATAGGGGAGGGAGATATAACTACATAGAAGCACCTTGTATATTTCTATAGTTGTTCATAACTACGTCATCATAGATGAATATGTGTGGATGAGGATTTTGTCCACAATCTTGATGGAGAGGCTAGGAAATTGTTCGTGGTCTCCTTGATCCATTGATGGAATTGAGGCCTTAGACGATGCATTCATAAGGAATTGGGGAGACAAAAAAGATTTCCTCTACTACATTACATAGTTTGGATCGTTGAAGAAGAAGGAAGGGGAATCTATTTCCGAGCATTTAAAAGAGGTTCAATAAAATGTATAATAAAATCCCTCTTGAGATTAAACCCATTGAAACCTATGCTAGAATTACTTATGGTAATGCATTTGACCCCATTTATGCCTCCCATTAAGAGAAAGAAGATATGCTTCCTTGATCATATGCAATATGCATCTATTGAAGTGGAATCCAACATTTTGGTAGTGAACAAACTCAAGGGTAAGGATGATAGAGTATGGAGGAAAGGGTTTGAAGCCAACCTGGTTCCCTGTCCATTAAAACGCACAAAACGGCCTGTTTACATGGAGATTGGAGTTGGAAGGAAGAAGAAAACATACAAAAATCATCAAAATGTTGATAACATAGGAAACTTCAGTAGGTCTAATAACAATGCTCCTCGGATTTTCCAAAGGGAACAAAGGAACAAAGGAACAGAGACAGGGATGATCAAATCCGCACTTCCCTCTCCAAAACAACCTTATTGCAGATAATGATGGAGAGGAGGAATACCTCAATCCAAAAAATCCACTGACTTGGAGACACATATTCTTTCCCTCACTTTACTCAATTAGCATATGATGAGTCTCTCATGTACAACCAATTAAATGAGTTGAGCAAGGGAGAAAAAGATGACGGTGGTCAAGGGAGGTACAACATGAGGTCCGACAAAAGAGCAGCAACAACTGATGTTCCAGAGAAATCCTCCAGAGTAGAGAAGCCTACTAAAGATGTAGCAGATGACAAAAAAGGTAAGAAAGTTCAAACTCCCTCTCAAGTGGCCATAAATCCTATCTCAGAAGTGAAAGAAACTCCCAAATCCCACATCTTCCTTTAATTTTGAGTATGAAATTTAGAAGATTAGAATCCTTTGCACCTTCATAGCTCGTCAAGCATGAATATTTCAAAAGAAACCTCTCTAAATTATTGCAGTCTAAACCTATGTCTCATCCCACAAACTCAGTCAAACTCCAAGATTAAAAACCAACTGTAATATTGGGGACTTTGGTAGAGGGTAGGGATGACTCCTCCCATCCTTTCTATACATCACTGAACATACATGATAAGGTGATGCATAATTGTTTTATTGATCTACATGCCTCCCATAACCCTTATCATTCCAAAAAAATTCATGGAAGAAATAAGACTAGAAATCAGAAAAACATACCAAGACTTGTATTCCTTTGACTCTAGGAGTGCAATGTCTTGGGTCATCAAGACCTAGTTGCGACCTTGTTTTAATGGCCTATGAAAAGTGTGGTCATGGAAATTGTGGTAGCTGATGTTCCTCAAGTTTGACACATGTTGTTGTCAATATCTTAGATAAAAATAATTTGGGGAACCTTGCAAATGGACCTAACGTATGCCATATTCATGTGTTTGGGGGGGAAAATAGAAGATTATACGTAGCTCGGTTGGTTTATAATATTAATGCATGAAACAAATCTGAGAATCATCCCATATTTTCAATTTGACACTAATTTGGGGTAAATGGGATGTGGCAGTGAAAGCTAGAAGGCCACTTGATGATGCTGACATATTCGAATGCAAATTGGTATAGAAAAAGATCCTAAGTTTGTCAAGTTGTCACGCTTTCAAAGGAGTAGAGGGTCAAATATACTTAGATGTTGAAATTTTTTTTTGATGTGTTCGCATGGACATACAAGATCTCAGATCTATCACATAGGCAAGTCATTGAGCATAAAATCTATACTGAAGGAGGATGCTAACTGTGATAGGTAGAAATTGAGACCCATAAATCCTATGTTGCTTCCAACCATGGAGAAAGAGGTGAAGAAGTTGTTCGATGCCCAAATCATAGTCCCATTGAGGTATTATGAGTAAGTGGATAACTTGGTTCCGGTGAGAAAGAAGAGTGGGGAAATCGACTTTAGCGTCGATTTCGTGAAACTAAACGTAAGCTCAAAAAGGATAATTACCCCTTGCTCAAGATGGAACACATATTACAGGGTGACCGGTGCATCAAGGATATCCATGATTGATGTTTTTCTGGCTACAATCAGATATCTTGGTCCCGCCTCAAGATAGAGAAAAAAACAACCTCACCACTCTTAGGGTACATCTATGCACACTAAGATGCCCTTGATCGATGAACTAGGGTGACCTCGCTGAGACACATGGATATAGATTTCATTGGAGAAAGGGACAAGTTTGTGGTCATCTATATAGATTACATAATAGTATTCTCAAAGTTTGATAAGGAACACTGTTGTCATATTAGGAAGGTTTTCCTAAAATGCAGGAAATTTGGCCTTTCCTTAAATCCCAAGAAATCCTTGTTTTCCATGAAGGAGGGGAAATTACCGGGGCACACAGTATCAGTTGATGGATTCATGATTGATCCCAATAGAGTAGAAGCAATCCAAACACCCCCTGGGCCACCCCAAGATCCGTGAAAGAAGTCCGCATTTCTTCGAAAATCTAATTTCCTCGAAGGTTTGTTTCCAATTTTGGTCGTAAACAAGAAAGCTTTATAACAACCATGTTGAGGAAAGGAAATGAAGTCAAGTGGATTGTTGAGTCTCAAAATTCCTTTGATCAAATAAAGAAGGTCTTATCCTGGCACCTATTCTTATTAGTCCTGATTATTCAAAAGATTTTATGATTTTCTCCTTTGCTTCATTTGGCACAGTGGCAAATTTTGTCTTTGTTGTAAAAGAACGATGAAGGGTTTGAAAAACCCATTTCTTTCAGTAGGAATTGAGAGATGAAGAGCTGAAATACGATATCATGGAAAAACAATCCTATACTCGTCAAGGCCCTCAAATATTTTAGGGTCCATGTTTTGCATTCAAACATCATTTCTTATGTCCCTTCAACTTCTGTTAAGGAAATTCTCATTCAACCGGCTATTATGACCTTAAAGAGGAGAAAATGGATTTCTAAAATCCTTGAATTTGACTTAGAGATAAGGCCCACCAAATTGGTTATGGGTCAAGTTTTAGCTGGTATTACCTGATGAATCTAATTGCAAAGCCTTGGGAATAAATTTCATCAACGCTGTTCAGAAAATCAACGATCGAGCAATAGATGATACACATTCTCAAGTCATCCCTCCATTAGTAGAATGTGCTTGGCACAGGGACATCATTTTTATTTTCTATAGAAGTTGCAACCTCTTGATGGTATGGAAAAAATAAAATTAAGATATTTAAAGCTCATATCAATTAAATATTTCCTCATTTGTCAAGTTTTATATTGAAAGATCCTCTAGGGTGTTGTTGAGATGTTTAGACCCACAAGAAGCCCAAAAAATAATGTTTGATTTTCATGACAACCCATGTGGGGGACATCACCTTTGCGAACCACAGCCTACAATATTCTCAGAGCTTTGAAGCCTAGTCTATTCATTGATCTTTGTGCTAAAATTAGGGCTTGTGTCAATTGTTAGAAATTATCAGGAAAACAACAACCCAAGTCCCTGCCTTTGAAGCGCAGGGTGGCTTCTGACCCTTCTGCCAGTTGGGACTAGATTTTATCTGAAATTCATCCCGGCCTAAAGTGGAAAAAACATGTGATCTTGGATTGCCAAGCATATTACTTTACCGGCCACGAAAGTGGATAGAAGCTATCTCCACAAGGATCACTTCTCACAAGGTAATCATTACTTTTCTTGAGGATATTATAGAAAGGTTTGGTTGTCCAAAAGAATTTTCAATCGATAATGTTGCATCCTTTAAGGTCTAACCATTGATTCAATTCTCGATGTTTGGAATTCTCATTGATTCACTCAAATCCCATACTCCCTCAAGGAAATGGATCAGAAGGTAGTCCTCTAACAAGAGGATTATAAATATCATCAAAATATTGTTAGAGGACAATAAGAAAGCATGGATTCAAAGCTCAAGTTTTCTCGGTGGGATGACAAAAGGACAACAAAGAGATCTCTCTTTGGTAGTGCCCTCCTTTCAGCCTTGTATATGGAGTCGAGCTATTTCCTTCTCAACCAGTCTTTACCCATGGAAAAATTATTCCAAGACAACCAAGGAGAGCCAGATGATATGATCAAGGATACAACAGCTGGTGGAAGTACAACCGACTAGAGAGCAGTTACTAAACAAAGTAAATCAGCTTCAACAGAAGAACAAGAAGGCTTTTGACAGGAGAGTAATAAAGGAGGATTTCCAGTTCTAGATCTAGTACTCAAATGGGATGTCACAAAGACAAAGGTAAGCATTGGAAAATTTGAGGCCCTGTGGATCGGCCCCTTCAAAATCTATGAGAAGTTTCAAAATAATACTTACAAAGCTGCGCACTTGAGGGTGATGAATTTTGGAGGTCTCCGTAAAATGGAATTTTGAAGAATTTTTTTGCCATGAATGGATTCCTATAAATTGTAAATACCATTTTATTTTGTTTCCTCTTTCTAATGAAGTGACTTCATAGACCAATATTATAGGCACTAAAGTTTCAGAAGGAGTTCTTAGAGCCCACAAGGGGTGTCTCATCCCCCATGGAGCCTAATGTTAACACATATTATGGATCGGTGGGTGTTTTCCCTAGGAACTGACATTCTGGCGAGAAAATGGCCGAAAGAGGTGGCTAAAAATCGACAAAATGCGTTTTATCTTAAGTTGAGGCCCCGATGTGAATTTTTGGCATGGTGTGGTAAAGGGATCTTAGATTTGAGAAACTTATCTTGGCGCGCTCATATCTACAAGCAGGTCATTCATATCGCACTTCCCAAACATTCTGTACCTTAACTAGGGGGTCCATTTCAGGAGCTGAAAGTGTGGGCTCTCCACTCACGGGTGGCACCTCCTCGGCTAACTCTTGGACCCTCCGCACTAAAAACTTATCAGCTCCCACTGAAAGTAGACCACTCACGCCTCCTCGCTTACCACCTTTCTCCGCCAACACTGCCCCTCCACTCACCCATCTCTTTCCCTATCACATATCCCTCTTTTTTCCTATGTGGACCTATCATTTCCCGATATGTGTGTCTTCCACTTCCCCTCCATGCCACCTCCACCAACATTGTTGTGTTTCCATTCCGACCACTCACACTGCCTTGCCTCCTTTTCCTCCCTCTTCATTCTTCCACCTCAACTCCCACATGTTGGCGCCCACATGTTTTTAGTTGTTGCTTTGTCACCACAACCTCTTGTCTAGTCGACTGTCCAGTCTTCTTTCATGCCATTTGTGCTAGACCCTTTCTATCATCTAATACAGATCCAGAAGGCCAGAGGGGAGGGTGATGTCGTCGCGTTTTAGGTGCCAAGTTAACTCGGGCCTATCTCAACTCGAAGGTCGGGCTTAATGAAGTTGAGGGGCAAGTATTGAACATAGTTTCCTCCATAAATGGAAATCTCTAAAGGGACCGCTACAACACCAACATGTCTCAGGGTCCTTTTCAAACACCCATTGTGTCTTTACAAAGCTCATGTCCTAATGTAAGGTTTCACGCTTAGTCTTCTAGAGAGCATGCAAACGTAATTCCTTGAATGCAAAGACTTGAGCATTCCTCTGTTATTAGGGGAGAAATGTTCAAAGTATATGGTATTTTGATATTTTGTTATGGTCGTATGGTTGAGCTAGGCTCCGACGTAATATTTTGATGCACTGCTCCCTATGTTATGTAATAAGATTTTGGTGACTTTTTTTAATCTAAGTCAGCTTCTTTATACACTCTTTTGCATCTCATACTGATATTTCATGATTGAAGGATTCACATGACAGGACTGTTGCAAATGGAGGTTTGATTTCTCAGTGAAGTGTTCTCCTTAGTTTCCCAAAGTTTTAGGTCTAAGAGGATCTCGTTCTTGAATATTTCTTCCTTAGGTCACCGGAAGACCATTTTCATGTATGTAATCCCCTACATCTCGGCCACAATTCTGCTATTCCTCCACTCACCCTTTACTACAACTTACCGACCGAATTTAAATCAAGACCTCACTTGCTCATGCATTGCCCCGGTTCCTCGATTACATAAAGTGATATTTCTCTTGATTTTGCTCATCTCTGTGCCCTTTAGTTATCCTATTCATTGTGACATACAAACTAATGGGTACTAGGCTTACCTTTGCTACACCTAGAGGTGACTTCTAGTGCTAATAAAATCATGTTCTTAAGAGAGGGGTTTATGGGAAAACTACTTTTGTAACTTCTTGGAACTCGTTCCAAACCACCTCAACCAACTTAAAATGGTATAAAAAGAGGCCTAAATGGGAGGAAATGCTAAGAATCGATGTAGTAGTAGAGATATCATACTAGTATCCTCACACTGGAGCTCTTTGATTATCTTGGGTTTTTATGACCTTCAACCCTTAGAAAGCCCTTTTTTCTAAGTGATTTTTCCTTTCCATGCATTTGAGGCCTAAAACATCTCAATTTTCCTCATCCTATTGCATGGAGAAAATTTGGAATATTGAAGTGGTCCTAAGTGGCCAAGGGACAAAGGAATGCATATGAAATTTATGAAATGTGCCAATAGAAAATCAAGTATAACATTGTATATTGTTGTTTCCTTCATTTAAAAACGAATAACTCTCTTCTTTCCCTACCTCAAATTTAGCATTTGTCTTAAATACTTGATCTCTTTTTGTATTTGGTTGTGGAACTAACTCTCCTTATTAGTTAGTTAGGGTTAGTTATTTCACTCTTGATTTCATTTTATCTATTGGTTTGAAGAAGGTTCATGTATTCTTGTGTGCATGTCTTGAATCTTGGATTGGATCCAAGACAAGTAGAGTAGGATCAACACTTGGGATTCATCTCCAAACAACCATAGAGACTAGGTAGGTCCTCCTTGTAGCTAAAATGTAGTTACGACAAGTAGTTGCGGACTAATGTTAGAGATAGAAATGCATTGTTCTTCAAACTAATTTGTTATAGTCCACTTTAGATATAGGATAAATTCATCCACAATAAAAGTAGCAACTCCACTAGGGAGAACTCATTGAATTATTCTCACTAGGGTTTTCTCAATTGTTTCTTGTTTTTTCTCATGGTTCTTTGATAGTTTTTGTTGTCTTCTCCTTGATTGCATTGTTGTAGACTAGTTTTCAAGGGATTTTTTAAGGATTTTCTAAATTTTCTGGCCCAAAATTGAATTTATAAGAACCTTTCCCATGACACCAAAGTGTGCACATTCTTTTCTCCTTCACTAGTAGCACATGTACACATAGGTTTCTCTCCCAAAGAGAGCATGTACCTCCTAAGTCTCAAAATTTCATTTTTTTTCCTTTTTCCCTTCATTTTTTCAGTGTTTTTGTTGTTCTAAGGGTTAGAGTCTGCATAAAGTAAGGTGTTGTTTTGTTTTGTGCTTGTATGCATGAATTTAGGGTTTAATTATAAATAAAAGAGAAAAAACATTGTCTTTATGTTCCTTTTTTACTTTTTCTGCATTTCTAGTAGCACTTTTCAATTGCATTTCTTCTTGAAGTTGTTTGTGGATTGCATTATTTGAGTTTGTTTGAATTTTCATTGTGCTTCTGATTGTCAAATAATTTGTTCATTCTTTATGTTTGTTTGAAACCAAGTTCATTGAAGGATAAGAGTAAATAGATTTATTTACTAATGTTCTTAAGTTTCTAATTATAATATTCCCAAAACATCACTAGTTGCACTACCATTTCCTTGAGTAATCAACAATGTTTAAAATAAATGCTTAATCTAAAATCAACTAGACTCTTTTATTTCTAGAGAAAACCAACATAGTCTAGCTATAGAGCCTTGCTATAGGATTGTAGAGTAAATTCTCTAAGCCTACAAAACAAAATAGGAATTGATTAATGAGTGAAAAATACATTATTAATGTGACATACTTGTTAGGAAAGAACCTCTAACACATGTGTCAAACACTAGGTCAAGTTGGTTCAAGTGTTCATATTTTCCCCTAAATTTTAGATTAGAAGGTTATGTATGTATGATGGTTTTGGTTGAAGTGTAAAGTCCTCGGGGTGACACCACTTATTCTAGAGCTTCGGGCCTAGGAATTAGTCCTATGTTCCCTCTCCATACATAGAAGCTCGACTGATGACTATTCCACTCGGTTATAAATCATGAAGTGATATCATAGTTTCCTTTCCTAGGTGACTGCAAGTGGAAAGTGCTTGTGGTACCTGATATAGAGGCATAATATATATTTCAGCTCCCCTAGAGGGTGCCTGTATTCACAAGGGTAAATTCATCTTGGGCGATTGTTGGATGAAGTCTATTGTAACTATATCCATCACCGTTTTTAGACAGTATTGGTCCCTAATCAACCCAACCCAACTTCTGGAAGGATTCTTGATGAAATTTTCATTATCTTGGACCGAGGTCCTAACCACCCTAGACTAAGCTTTGGGAGGGTAGCTCTGGTTGATGATATATCTCAAGAAATTTTTAGTTGGGTGATTCGTGTTTGATTGTTAGTCATCCTTGAGTTAAATTTTTCTTGTCACTTTTGAATCTCTAATTCAAAGTGGTTGACTGACCACTCCATTGGCTTAGAAGGACCCAAGGTCTTTCTCTATAAAGTGTGGAGAAACCTCCTCAAAAGAAAATTCTAGACAATATTGACTCTCCTCCATGTAATCCAATAGAAGAGACACAAGATGTATTGAATGATCCCACAAGATAAGAGCTATCAGCTGGAGGTTATGGATAAAATTATTAAGGATACCAACGAAGGTATCCCTTCCCAAGGGAATTCTTGTGCTTTTCCTTTCTTTGGAAACATTGGTGCCCCCTTGATGGCCACTTTTAATATTCCCATTTGGTTGTTCTCCACGATGAATGTTCAAAATGATCCTAAGGCTTCTTACATAAGCATTTTATGTCAAGAGAATCAAATTCATGTCAACCATTTACCTTCTTTTCCAGTGAAATATATTCCTCATACTTCTTCCTCTTTAGTGAAAGTCTAGCTCCTAGTAACCATAAGCCTAAAAGGAAAAGAAAGAGAAATAATAAAAATAAGAAGCAAAGACAAGGGGGAAATTCACCATCCAC
>SNQJ01S0009623.1:27644-53512 GCA_010110895.2 Picea sitchensis | reverse complement strand
CCATGATGGAATCATGTTGCTTCATTGTTCTAGGAAGCTTAGTAATAAAATCCAATGTAACAACTCCCCACTTCCATTCTGGAATGGGAAATGGTTGTGGAAAACATGTTAGATGCCTATGCTTTGTCTTTAAATTTTGGCATTCTAGACATCTTGCTATGTAATTAGCCACTTCCTTCTTCATTCTCGGCCAAAAGTATTGGCTTCTTACTGCTGCAATTGTCTTTTGATATCCTAGGTGCATTGCATATGGCACATTATGCATCTCCTTCAGCACTTCATTTTTCAGTTCACTGGAATTTAGCATATATACTTTTCCTTTGTACATGAGAACTCCATCTTCTTTAAACTAATAAGAATTAAATTTCAACTGAAAATTACCTTATTGTAATGTCTCTTTTATTTTCACATACTGTTGATCTGAATTTTTTGATGTAAATTTTTTTTCTTTCAAATATGTCCTATACATGTTGATGGTTGCAATATGCACTTCATGAGCTCTCCTGCTGAGTGCATCAACCACTTGATTTTCCTTTCCCTTTATATGATTAATTTTGAAGTCATATTCACTCAGAAATTCCAGACACCTAGTTTTCATAGTATTTAGTGTTGGTTGTCCAAACAAATGCTTCAAACCAGGTGGTTTGTCCTTAGCTTAAATTTCTTACCCATAAGGTAATGCCTCCACATTTTCAATGCATCTACAATTGTTTCTAACTCCAATTCATGTGTAGCATAATTCCTCTCATGCTCTTTTAATTTTCTGGACTCATAGCATACCACATGGTCCCTTTGACAGAGAACTCCATTGATTCCTTCCTTGCATGAATCGGTGCATACAAAAAACTATTCATTTGGATCTGCAATATTCAATATTGGTGCACTTGTCAATATTCACTTCAATTGTTGAAAACTCTCTTCACACTTGGAAGTTTATTCAATATCCACTCCCTTCTTTTGCAAAGAAGTGATTCGACTTGCAATCCTTGAGAACTATTTTATGAATCTTCGGTAATGACCGGAAAGACCCATGAATGATCTGACCTATGTCACATTATTTGGTGTTGTCCATCCTCTAATGGCCTTTATCTTCTCAGGATCCACTGCTATCCCATCTACTAAAATTGTATGCCCCAAGTAGTGAATCTTMTTTTGATAAAATAYGCTCTTACTTAGCTTAGCATACAATCTATGCTCTCTTAAAACTTTTAACRCAATTATTAAATGTTGTTCATGTTCCTATTCTGATTTAGAGTATACGAGGATATCATCTAGAAACACAATTACACAATTGTTGGGGCATTTGATAGTCCAAATGGAAATACAGTGAATTCATAATTCCCATATCTTGTTTTGAATTTTGTCTTGTTAATGTCTTCTTCATTTATCCTTACTTGATGATAGCATGATCTCAAGTAAATATTTGAAAATATTCTTGCACCTTTCAATTGATCAAACAAATCATTAATTTTGGGAAAATGATACTTATTATTTATGGTAACCTTATTAAGTTTCCTAAAATCAATACACATCCTTAAGGTTCCATCCTTATTATTCACAAAAAGATCTGGGGCTCCCCAAGGAGACACACTTGGGCGTATATACCCATTTTTTAACAACTCTTCAAGATCCATCTACAACTCCCTCAATTTTGGTGTACCCATTCTGTAAGGTGTCTTAGACACTGGGGCAGCTCCTGGCACCAAATCAATAGAGAAATCAATGTCTCTCTTTGGTGGAAATCCTATAATTTCTCTAAAAACATCTTCTAAAACCCTTAATACTATATGGTCTTCAATGCTTGCTACTTTTTCTTTGGTTTCCTCCTCCATATGGGTTGAAAACATCTAACATCCCTTCATGAAGCTCTTCTTCAACTGCATTCTTGAAATCTCTCTAACAACTACAACTCTAGCTTGCTCTAGAATTCACCCCCCATGGTTGCACCAACTCCAAGCTCTCTTTCTTTCTCTCTACTTGCTCCTCATGCTAAAACCCTCATTGTGTAAAATTGTTGTCCCAACCCATACACATTTCCTCTCTTTGGCTTTCATTTATTGTCTCACACTCTTCCCCAAGCTGATTGTACTCAACCCCCATGTGCCGAATAACTTTGGGGTGTGACCATTCACACCCACCCTCTTACATGTATTCAATGATTGGCTTTGGGAACACTCAATCAGAAATGGGAAGGTTCATATACAAATAGAAAATTTAGGAAAATGGTTAAGTTAATATACATGGGTATTTCCCCCTTGGACCCCTCTTGGCCATTATCCTACACACTCCCCTCTCTTGTGTATTAATTCATCCACCATATCTTGTCCATGTCCCCTTAGAATCTAGCATCACATTTCACTATTAGAATGTTGAAATACAATTCACATATTACATCGCTTTGGTTGTAGCCACACATTATATCCACATAATAATTTATTAAAATCCATATTATAGTGGGGATGTTACAATTGATATCAAGTACAAAAAGGTTTGGAGAAGAAAGAAAAAACAGGAAGAACATGTGATTGAAAAACTCCCATAGATCATACTCATGGGATTTACAGAGTTGGGAGATCATGATGAATCTACAAGTAAATAGGAAGATGTCATAATTAAAAATGATGATCCTATGGCAAAGTAAACTTATATATTTCTCCAATCCATCTAGCTCAGAAACCCCCCAGTAAATGTGAATATTAAAGAGGGGGAATATAAGCAGCAGTTATTACAGAGTTGAGATCTATCTTTCAAGCATGTATGAAGTGTTTGCAAATTTTGGGAGGTAGATTCAAAATTACTATATGATAGGGGTATGGGAATGTCTCATTGTGATTGGTATGAAGAAGTCAACTAGAAGTGATGAATGTAATACCCATGTTTCCACCAATTTGTAAATATAACTATAACTAATGAGGAGACTACGGAAGACTAAGTATGTGAATGTTTGATTTGATGAACCCATGTATAAAAGGGTCAATGTGAATTATGTTATTAATAGAGAGACAGAATATGTTTTTCACAATTGTTGAAAGGGGGAATTTTTCCAAGATAGACCATGGATGTTATGAGGAGAGAGAGGTGAAGAAGAGTAAGTATGGCTGAATGTCCCTCACCAAACCCGATTACTATTGGGTGTAATTTCTCAGCGAGTCCTCAGGGCCAGAGGAAATGAATTTCTAGTTAGGATGGTAGTTGGAAGCCATCCTCAAGAGTTAATGAGGGAGATGGGGCAGGATACCCATCGGTAAGTCTTCAAGAATTGACCACAAATTTGGATTCAGGAAAGAGAAGGAAGATACAACGACTCACAGTGAGAGGAAAAGATGAGTAGTAGGCTGATCTGGATCATAAGAATCCATGGTGAGGGTTTGAACACAAGTTGATAAATGAGGATGAAGAGTGAGTGAGGAAGTACTTGTGTAGACCTCCTTTCTTGGAGAAGAGAAAAACAGTGGCCAAAGTTCACATTGGGAGGAGGAGAGTAATCCCATCCATGACTATTGTGGAGTAAGGAGATAGAATCTCTCTCAGAGCACCATGTTATTCATAGAATTTGAATATGTGTTGCTACCAATTCTTTAGAAAGGAATTTTTCCAAAATGGGCCATGGATGTTATGAGAGAGGTGATGAGGGAAACCAAGAATGGTTGAATGATACGGACCCGATTACCTATTAGGTGTAATTTCTCAACTTGATCCTCTCTGACTCAGAAATGAATTACTAGTCAGGTTGGTAGTTGAAAGGCCATCCTCAAGAGTTAATGAGGAGATGGGGAAAAGAACCCATATGAAAGGTTGAAGCCCGACCACAAATTCAGATGGGACTCACACAACCTTGTTGAAAGGAAATAAATGAAATCAGGGGACCTGAGGCAGTTGTGAGATAGTGGAGTAGAATACACTCTCTAAAGAGAAGAGAAGGGAAAGAGACTTGACTTTGAAGTTGAGAGGAAAAAGATGAGCAGTAGGCTCGATCTGGATGTAAGAATCCAAGGTAGGGTTTGGATTAAGTTGATAAATAAGGATGAAAGAGTGACTATGGAAGTGCTTGTGTAGACCTCCTTTCTTGGAGAAGAGAAAACCCATTTCCAAGTTCATGTTGGAGAAGGAGAGTAACCTTTGTCTCAGTTATTTGTGGAGCAAGGATAAAGAAGTCTCTCTGGAGCACCATGTTCCTAACTTTCGGGGGTGTGTGGTAAATCCATGGAAAGCATTATTTGTGCCTATGGTTGGGAGGAAATGAGAACCCATTTAAATTAGTCGCCCAGCAAATTGAGTTCATACGATACAAAGTATTTTCTTCTCTGTGTTTGAAATTGAAATAGTGATGGAATGCATTCATATGGTTATGAATGAGTGTTGTATCGAATGACAAAAGATAGAATAATGCATTATTCCTCTGTGATTTCATGCTTTTGAATGGGTGTATGTTTGCCTCAACTGAGGAGTTAAATAATTGTACAGTGTAAGCCTGCAATAGTGTCAAGAAAATAATTCGTTAGAATGGTTAATCCCGTCAATTTCTAAAACCTACCTTAGTGGGAATGTAAGGTTTAAAATTCATGGGAGAAGGGACTTTCCTTTAAAATCCTCTTCGTATGACCAAGGGTTCATGTCCAAACCCTTAAACCTTATATGGATAAATAATTTAGCGCATATCCCATGGGAGCCTTCAACGGACCCATGTAACAAAGGTCTGGAAACCCAGTGCTAGACCAGAGAGGAGCTAAGTCCTCTTAGCTTCATAACTCTAGGAGTTCAAAGCAGCTACCATTACCTTACCATATAAACCATTAGGCTGACCGTTATTCACGTTCATCCACATGAATTAAATGGCTTTTTGAAGTCCCTAACCATGGAAAATGGATTTGCACACCACTAAACCTTGACCACTTTAACCGTCATGAAGTAACGTGAGCCACAGATTTTATAGTGTTAAGGGGGCTTGACTGTTGGATCTACACCAAGGGAACTTTGGCGAAGTCCCACTCCAGGAGATTAGAATTAATACAGTATCAAACTTCCTGAACGTAGAATCTTTGAAGTGATGAGAGCCATGGATACGGAGATCGATGGAAAGAGTACCACTATTTAGATGAACCGCGAAAGGAGAGTGCTAATAACCGGTGAGAATCCCACTTTGAAGCGAGGAGTTAAGTTTTAGCGTCCAAACCTTCCAAGCGTCAAATTTATGAAGTAGTTATGGATCATCGATCCTCGGATCCATTGGGATTCCTCTCAACCGTCAAGCTAAGGACATCCGAGAACTCATTGTGGGGTGACACATGGCCCCTACTTATCCCTGTCAAATGTTTTTCATTGAAATAGAACCATTGGATGAGAGGGAACATGGAAAGAGGTCCTATAGTCCAGATACTTAGTACTCCAGAGGAACCTATCAAGTCTCACGGGGTGTGCAAACCTCACGAAGTCACAAATGCTGAAATGAATCTTGTTCGTTGGAAGGATGAAGACATATGGCTCCATATTAGAGAGTTTGAAGACTTGACACTTTTATGATGAGGATTTGGTAAGCTCTGAAGCCTAGATCCATGAATTAACGAGAGTCATAGATATATGGATCTACGTACATTCCTGCTAACCGTGAGATCTAAGGGTTGGGTAGTTATCAACCCAAGATGATGTGGCATGATGAAATCATTCAATGCAATGTGGACTTGCATTACATGAGCCACGTGTCACCCAGATATGGATGATTCACATACCTTTATTCCCATTAGATCATGACATGTGTCACCCCTAATAAGGACACGTGTTTCCCCCGACCCTCGCCAGGTTTAAGTTCTATCTTGACATGTGTTTGACGTTGGGCTCATCCAACAAGTGGGATGCTCAGGACCCACCTATATTCATCATCATGTGCTACACGCCATCCCAGACGATGGCAGATACTTCACTAGTTCAGTGCTCTAGAGGCTTGAATGTGTTAACCCTCTCGGACTCCCGATGCCCGGGGCCCCAGGATAAATCATGGGCATTCAACTGTTGGCCATGTGGAGTGATATTAGCAGGGCTCTTCTCTTCCCTTGACAAGGCTAGAATATTATGGAAGAAAGAGAAACCCTAGAAGCCTTGGACATAACCCTAGAGACAAGTAGGCTAAAGAGAATAGTGTGTGAGTTTCTTGCCTCCAAAGAAGTCATCCTAGGCAGCTAAAAGGTAGAGTAGTATAAATGTCACCGAGGGATGTCAAGCTCATTTGGACACACACAACTCATGCTTGCATAAATATAGATGCGCCTCTGTGAAATTTAGTAAGTGCGCGAAACCAGAAAAAGTAGGTCTGGCTACCTTCTACAACCCCAATATTTTAGTTTTATTCTGGAATTTCTCTTGAAAAGTTTATGGTTTGGACTTCGCACTTGTGTGCTAGATCTAGAGAGAGGTGTGCTACATTGATTGGCTATTAGGCCTAGGGTTTTCTTCCACAATTATTTTGTCTATCAAGGTTAAAAGTGCTCAGGGGTGAAAGCCCGGCCTATATGGTTAGGTGACAATATTGTTATGTGTCCTGTGGTTAAATGATCATGCCTATGTTTCTAATAGGTTATGGTCTCACACTATCGCCGAACTGATCCTAGCGGATTTGGAAGATAGAGATGGGAGAGATTTTCTTCGATTCACGATTCGCGATTTGCAATAAAAGTTTTACATTTTAACAACGAAACGTTAACCCTCTTGTTGAGGCACCTTAATTGAGATATTGACCTAATTTTTGGATATCCTGGTGTGCCCTGATGCTTACACCTATTGTAATGTCCTGTCCATCCATGTTGGGCACACTATGCGGTGAAGAACTCTTCTTTGTTCTCTGTGGAATATCATAATACCAAATTATCCAACTTCGCTATACCCATAACTTTTTTTTGAACTACATGAAATTAAGATACATACACATAGAACTCTTGCGGAAGCATTAGCACCAAAATGTAGGCATACAAATGCATACATGGAAGTAAGATAGGTTCACACTAAAATAACAGTAAATATATACATGCATCATATACAGTAAATACCCATAAAAATAAGCATGTAAATAACAATGCAACATGTAAATTTATCACACAATTGACACTTATCTTGGTAGTGTGTCACCAGCTATGTGTAGACCTTCCACAAACCTCGACCTTAGACCACATTGTTCATCACTCTCAATGGTGAGTCACCCACAAGCTGGGACTGAACTCCCACAGGAGTGGGGATCCCTAACCAAGCTAAAGGCTCATAGACAGCAGGAAAAACTCCGCCTCAGGTGCCAACTCAAACTAGCGACCTATAGACCCTCATTCCCCACGTATGCATCCCACCTCGGGAAGTGTGCCTCTTCTCTACTCAACATTCAGCCCGGCTGCTTTTTAGGTTGACAGATTGAACATGAAGTCTGGTGTAGTTGTAGTTTTAGCACCTTTTGAAATCAATTCAGCAATTATCTCCTTTCGGATAATTTCTCCTTCCAGACCCTGACAACCCTCTTCAATATCCATGGGCCAAACAACCCACTTCTTCAATCCATCTCCTAAGCTAAACAGGTGTAGGTATGGGTATGGTATAGGTACAATGATAGTAAAAGAAAGGTACGAAGGATAGCTCAATGGTTGTGTTCATGCTCATGGATGATTGACTAGATGACTAAATGATGGAAGGAATGATGGGAAGAATGATGGAAAGATGATAGGAAATGAACTAAGTCCCAACTTGATATGTATGCATGTCCCCAACTTGACATGTTGGGAGCTACTTTATACAACTTTGAACTTAGGATAAAATAATTATCCATGCTTTATATTTAAATATTAATTAAATATTCCTTTTGGCTTAATCTCCCTAGATTAAGCTCATAACTTATCCCTCCTTTCCACCTGACCCGTTGGAGTTTAGTCCCCATCTCTTTTATAGGTAATTAGGTCTACCTACTTGTGATGTATTTCATATTAGGACATACACAAAATAGAGGCATGCTGGCCTTTTAACATCCTAGGCTCTCATTTCAAAAAAAATCAAAACAAACATCATGAAAGCTTATAATATTGTCTCACCATCCTATAAAACCTATACCATATATAAGGCTTATTGGCCTCACAATGTGCCACTTAAGATTTTGTGTATCTGGAATATTGCACGCCATCATTTCAACTGTGAAATTACATGCACTATGCCATGAAAGGTGCATACAAAATGATGTCAGACATCTCACCCGGCAAGTACATTTGCATTTACATTTACAGATGAGGTTCATTGTAGGGATGTTACAATCCCTCCTTATTTATGCACTATCCTCGGTCCATGTATATGTACAACAAAATTTCAAAATCTGGCAGACAATATGTGGGGTGTTTCTGCCGCATTGCATCTCATGTTCCCCAAGTATCCTCAGGACCGTGCCAGGTCCATTGGACCTTTAAAAACCCTATGGCTCGATTACGGAGGGCTGATTTGATTTTCGATCCAAATCTGGGATAAAATGTGCTTAGAGCGCCATCTTGTTCCACTGAATCACATTCCAATCAATAGCATCATTAGCATCATGTATATATTTCTTGACAAAATTAACATGGAATACATTATGAATAGACATAGATCTGAGGCAATGCAATCATATAGGCAAATTTGGACCAATCCTTTCTAGGATTTCAAATAGCCCACAATAGAACAACTTTGAACAATTTCCCAACTTGAGAACTTCTATTGGCTTTCACTTTCAAGAATACATGATCACTTACTTTAAACTCCTACCTGTGAGTTATGCCTTTATCAGCATAACTTTTCTACATATCTTGGGTAGACTTTTAAAATTTGTTTATTTTTATCATTTGCTCCTCCATTTCCTTGTAAATCTAGCCCAACCATTGCTCTATATATTGGGTTATCCCAGCTTTTAGGGTGTGTTGCACTTTCTACCATAAAGTGTCACCAAATGGGCTCATATTTAGAGATGCTTGGTACCCATTATTATAGGAAAAATCTACCAAGTGTATATAATCTTTTGAATTTGATGGTTTATCCATACATACATCCATAACATATCTTGATCACTTGATTCACCCTCTCTATTTGACCATCTTATTCTGGATGGTGTTACTAAAATTCAAATTTGTTCAAATCCATTAAATAATCCCTTCCAAAATTTTTGGGGTAAATTTTGGATCTACATCGGAACACAATTGTCTTGGGTATGCCATGTAATCTAGTAATTTCTTTCATATAGATATCAACAATGTTAGACATGGTGAGCTTATTTGAAACAAAATGGGTAGCTTTAATGCCAAACTATCTACCACTACCATGATAGAATCATGTTTCTTGTTTGTTGGGTAGTTTGGTGATGA
Organism: Picea sitchensis; assembly: GCA_010110895.2. NCBI lineage: Eukaryota > Viridiplantae > Streptophyta > Pinopsida > Pinales > Pinaceae > Picea > Picea sitchensis. The sequence goes on along the minus strand of SNQJ01S0009623.1, from coordinate 44,165 downwards.
AATCCATTGTTACAGCTTCCCACTTCACTTTCGAGGGAGATGGGTAATAGTTAGCAAAGAAAAACCAATGGAGTGTTTAATTCCTATTGCCTACTTTTTGGCCATTCCAAACATCGTAATAAAATTAGCCTCTTTCTTCATGCGTATGTGTGTGGCTCTTGGCGATTACCCAATGGTTTTGATATCACGGGTGCCCAACATAAGGAATTTACATTATGCATTTCTCTTAATATCATATTTTTCAATTCTGAGAATTTGGTGCATAAATTATGCCCACTGTGCATGAGAATTTCATCATTATCCTGGGCATTTGTTATTCCTCAATTTCCTGCACTTAAAAATGCCTTTAACGTAATTTTGCCGCCTAAGTCCTTATTGCCAAATGTCGATTTGGCGACCCCTCCTATAATTCTAGATTTTATTGGAAATCCTAATTGGCACATGCTGTGGCATGGCGTGCATTTCATCCACTCTTTCTTTGTACAGTGCATCAGCGACTTTGTTATCTTTCCCTTGATATGCTTTATATCAGAGTTATATTAGCGTGAGAAATTCTAACCATCTCTTTTGCCTAGCATTTAGAGTTGGATGATCAAACAAAAACTTCAGACCATTATGGTTTGCTCTTAGCTCAAACCTTTTCCCCATGAGATTAAGTGTCTCCATTTCCCCAAGGCATGCACTATGGTTTCCAACTTCAAATCATGGTGGCATAGTGTCTTTCATGTCCCTTCAACTTCCTTGATTCATAACGCGCAACAAACCCATTTTTGGTGAGGAATCACGAGATATATCTTTATATGCATTTGTGCATACAATGGAATCTTCATTTGGTGTAGTGTGGAGAACTTGTTAATAATTGTTTCAAATTGTTGGAAACTCTTTTCAAGAGTGAATTTTGCTGAAACTTCCGCCTTTCTTTGCAAAGGGGAAGTGATTGGGTGTGAAATATTTGAGAATCTTTCAATAAATATTTTGTAGTATCCTGTAATTCCCATGAATGATCTAACCTCTGCATTGTTTAGCGCACCGACCACTCTCTAATGGCTTCTATCTTCTCAAGATCCACTGTTATCACATCCTTTGAAATTGCATAATATGCCCCGAAACCGTGAATTTGGTTTCGATAAAATGAGCACTTTCTCAATTTGGCATACACATGATGCTCTCTTAATGCCTGCAACACCATCCTCAAATGATGCTCATGCTATTCTTTGGAATATACAAAGAATGTCATCCAAAAGACAATGACAAACTTGTCTAAATATTCGGAAAACATTCATTAAACACATGAAAGCTTGATTGGTGCATTTGGCAACCCAAATGGCACCATGAACTCATAATGACCATACCTTGTCTTAAAGAGGAGTCTTGCTAATGTCTTCCTCTTTAATCTTGACGATGGTATCCTAATCAGAGATCTATCTTTGAAAATATCTTTCATCCCTTCAATTGATCAAAATATCATCAATCCTTGGTAGGATATTTATTCTTCACAATCACTTTATTCAACTATAAATCAATGCACAATCTTAATGTGCCATCTTTCTTCAAAAAAAATACTTGGGGCACCCAAGGTGACACACTTGGAGTATATACTCACATGACTAGGAAATCTCTTCAAATTTATTTTGCAACTCCTTCAGCTCTGGTGTACTCATTTTGTAGAGTCTTTGACACTGGAGCTGCTCCGGGCATCAAATTTACTTGAAAAATCAATATCTCTCTTTGGAAGTGATTAGTCACAGGTACCTCCATGAACACATCTTCAAATTCTTCAAGGCGCATGATATTCAAAATTTGGCACATTATATCTGATCTAGATGGATGCTCATTGCCACCCACCTTTCCTGGCTGGCTCAAAACAACTTTGACATTTTGGCAATTTACTATTTTTTAGCAGTTTTTTACTTTGGGGGCCAGTTGGAGGGCCTAAATGAAGTTTAAGTGTCAGAGCTCCTTAGTATCAATAGATGATTGATCCCCAAAATGAATCTACTCAATGATACCTTTCCAACCCAGGATATCACACACCTAAAATGGAGATGCGTATACAAAGATTCTGACCACGAGTTGATGTACTAGCTTACCCAAGCGGGGGCCCACATGACTTTTGGCTTCATCTCTCCTAGGGTTAGGTTTTGGATGTCAGGGTTTTTAGCATTCTTTATTATTGTAAGGCCTTGAGCCTCATTGTAACCTTCTTCTTAAGAATGTGGCTGTCGTCACCCATCTCTTCGAGAGATAGGTAAGCCCACCATTCCAACAAGCTTCATTTTCATTTTGCATTTTTTTTTTTTTTTTTTTTTTTTTTTTTTTTTTTTTTTTTTTTTTTTTTTTTTTTTTTTTTTTTTGTGTTAAGAATATTTTAAGAATTTGTATTCATTTCATTATGCTCATAAAATCCTGGCTTAGTGGTATCAAAGCGGTCTCCTTGTCGTCTTAATGCATGTCTAGCGAGGTTGGAGTACAAAGAGTTGGGTCTCGAGCTTGTGTTTCTTGACTCTCACATGCCTAAGCAACCTCCCATGGTAGGAGAAAATAAAGATGATAGGACATAGGATCCTTTCAAACTGTTGATTGAAGCCCTCCGCGCAATGAAGAGCGAGATGATGATGGATTCGTTCGAGGGCAAATCCTTAGGCCTACCAACAAGTGGCCGCATCTTCTTGAGCAGTCGCCTTCGAGGTACAATTTAAATTTGATATTACTATATTTGAAGGTCAGATAGACATAGATCTTTTGTAGACAAGTGGTTGAATCTGCTAGAGGGGAGTATTTTCTATTCATAAATTTTTGAATAGAGAAATACATATTACTTTTTTTGCTCCTCAAAGCCATTCCACAGTGTCAAAGATTGGTGGGAAAATTTCTGTGACCAAAGGCGAGGAGAAAGCTCATTGTTTTCAATCCGGCCACACCGGGAATCCTTCAAGGATGCTATTAAGGAACTATACTACCATCCGGAAGTTATGGCGGCCTGTATATAAATGGACCCACCTCGGTAGAGAAAGGGGAGCCAAGCGTGCAGTTCTACAAATATCTTCCATACCTTGCTGCAAGGATTTGGGTATCAAAGATTGAGTGACATATGGTGCTCGGGTATAAAGTAGTGCTCTGCATAGACCATCAGTCAAAATGATCTATCGTGATGTCATTAAAATCCATGAAGCTCAAACAAAGGCCTTAACAATTTGGGCACAGGAACCCCTCACAACAAAAAGAGCCGGGAAGAGGCTGACCTCAACCCAGACAAAGGATAGAGAGGAAATATGGGTGAGAAATCCAAGAGACCCAACCGATTACAAGCCACAAGAAAGAAGAAAGGACCTTGAAAGAGACAAAAGATATTAGGAAGTGGTCTGACTTCCAGAGCCCACTTGGCATAACACTCATGACTGCCACTCAAAGCAGACACTAGTGGCCAAAGTGAAAAGCCTGCGAATCGGTCACAGATTCTGGCTCACGAGATGAGACTAGAGGGGAAGGCAGGATCATTGGCGGTGGAACCTAGTGCCACCGTTGCACCACCAAGCTCCAGCCTAGCGAACTAGACGACCCAGAAGAAGGAGAGCCTCTTCCTTTCCGCATGGATGTGGGTGAAAGGCACCCCGTTGCGCTTCATCGTTGATAGTGGTAGCGAGAAGAAACTCATCTTAGTGGAGGTCTTCAAGTGGTTGAACCTAACAATGACGCCACATCCTTAGCCATACAACATCGGTTGGTTTCGCCAAGGATGAGATATCTTTGTTAGCCAACAGTGTCGATTTTTGTATGGCATCAAGCCCTTCAAAGGCAGTGTGTGTGATGTTTCTCCTCTCGAAGTTTGTGATGTTATTTTGAGCCAACCTTATTTGCCGAAGAAGCGTCATGTTGTATATGAGTCTAGGCCTTGTAGTGTTATTACGTTGAATGAGGAAAGGGTATGCAGGGATGCAGAATGAGTCCCACCTAAGCTATTTCCTTGATCGCTAGAAATGCGGGAAAGGTCATCCTTGACCAGGGGGAATTTTTGTCTTCTTTGTGATTAGCTCGGAGACAAACCCATCGCAACCACATCCAAGGTCTCTGTGGATGATCTCTCCACCGCAATGAAGAAAGTAAGATAAGGTCATGGAAGAATACCGGATATCTTCTCCTCACCCTCTGAGGGGTACCTCACTGCGCATAGTCAAGCACCCCATCGTCTGAACCTTAGTGCACCAACTTGCCCGATGGGTCGGTCTATCATCGCTCTTTGTTAGAGAATGAGGAGGAGATCCAATGACGATCAGAACTTCTCCACAAAGGGGCACATCCACCCCATCCATCACAGGGGCCAATCATGCAGATGCGAGGAAGAAATATGGGACCTGGAGAATCTGTATTGATTATTGGGCTTGCAGATAAAATCACTGTCGGAAATCGGTACCCGATTCCTTGAATCGATGGCCTCATAACGATCAACTCACGGGGGGCCAAATACTTTAGTAAGATTGATCTGAACTCAGGCTTTCTACGGGTCGATAGAGAATATAGATGTATGGAAGACCACCTTCAAGTCAAAGGAAGGAATTTTTTAGATGGTTGGTCATGCCCTTTGGTTTGACAAATGCTCCGACCACTTTCATGAGGATGATGGACAATATCCTGCGAGCCATTCACCCATACTTTTGTAGTGAAAGGTGTATACGGATGACATTCTAACTACAGGCAGACTTGGGCTGAACACTTACGGCTATATTGGCGGGTTACGCACCTACTGACGACACAAGCTATACCAACGGAAAAATGCTCCTTGACATGGACATGGTCCATTACATAAGATACATCATTGAGTTAGCATGCGTAAATGTGGATCGAGCCAAGACCAAGTCATCTATGATGCGACCATCCCCAACAACACTTATTGAGCTTCGAAGCTTCTTGGCACTTTCTAATTTCCACGGCGAGGTTCGTGATTTGGTTTCTCCCATGTGCATGGGCCCTCAACCAAATAAGCGGGGTGGTGGTAAGGAAAAATTTGCATGGGCGGATCCCAACAACAAGTGTTGATTATTTGAAGCCGACACTTGTGCTCATCCCTAGTACTTTCACTCCCAGGACACAGCATCCTTTGGGGTCGAGACAAATGCTTTATACTGTAATTTGTGGGCACCGTTCTCACTCATGCGATACCATTGGCCTATCATAGTGAGACACTATCAATATTGTCTATAAGTACCACCGCTACGACAAAGAAATTTACTCCATTGGCCAAGCATGCTTCTAGTGGAGACATTTTACATTCTTAGGAAGGAGATGGTCATCCACCGATCGCAGCCAACTGCGGTTCATGCAATACGGGGAAAGCTGGGAATGACCGCCATCAAAGTGGTCTACGCCGCGCAACAATTCCACCTCAGCATCAAGAGTATAAAAAGGAGAGAGCGCCGTTTGATTACCTGGGTAGACCACCATTAGCAGCACTCACCATGGTGCTATACTCTTACGGCCATGGGACAATGCTGGATGGCCCCAATTCTATGAGACAGAAACTAAGTTCACCACCACCTACAAATTTTGGGTGCAAATCAGGTTAATCGATAATTTCCATCTTCAAGATGGGTTGTTATGTTAATACGGGCCATATCTTTGTTCCATCAAGTGAAGCGGCGAAGATGATCTGAATCCCTTGGTCGGGTGGCGAGGGACCGCCGGTGTGAAAAACTGATGGCGATACTGAAACATTTCTCTTGGCGAAACTTTGTGAGGAGGTGCGACAAATTATGTCGAGGTCTTACCTGCTTTGCCTGCGCTGTGCCAAACCGACCACTAAGAATAGGGCCTGTACACCCATCTTCCCTACTCTCGATAGGCCCTTAGAATCCATCTCAATGGGCTACTATGGAACCTCCCATCCGCAAAGCGGGGAAATGGTATGTTTGGCGGTTGTTGATCGTTTTCTAAGATGGCGATTTAGGTTGCCTGCAAGAAGAGAATCAACAGTGCCAGAAACAAACTCTTATGCACGAGCGAGTTTGGGTACATTTTGGAATCCACAAACCATTATGGCAGATGAGGGATAGTTAATTTTCTCGGCCACATTCAAGTTAAGCCTCACAGTCCTTCAGCGGACACCAAGCTCACCAAATCCACGACCTTCCACCCCAGACGGATGGCCAAGCCGAGTTTGTAAATTGAATGATTGTGCATATCAGCCTACGTATAATTCAGAACCCTTGCATATGGGATAGAGCCTTCCCTATGTCCATCATAGCTTCAACCGAGCACTGCATGGCGCTCAAGCTGGCCACATCCCCTTTCAAATTAGGGGTAAGGATTCCAACCATTGGGTCCGGATGTTTCGCCCCTTGCGGTCACTTCGATTGACTCATATCATGCTCCAACTAAAACAAAAGCACCCGGTTCATTAGACGGATCTAGCACATCTTCCTTGAGGTTGAGGATATCTAGATCCAATGACAAAATTACAAAGCAGTGCCATGATCGACATCGAGTTCCACATAAGTTTATGTGGGCGACAAAGTTTGGTTACACTTTCATAAAGAACACCTTAAATGACCCCATCAGAAGATTCTCCCACTCCGTTATGGACCATACACTATCACCAAGGCCATGGGGGATAATTCTTGAGCTCAACAATCCTCCTTTCCTTGGCATGCAACCAATCTTCAATGTGGCTCTCCTTCACCCTTATTTCCCATTATTGGACACCTCAGAGATAGGAGAACAAGTGACACCAATAGAGTTGAACCCTGACTACATGGAATATGTATCCAATGATCATATTGTGTATATACAGATCAAGGGCACTCGACAACAAGGATCCGACTTTATCGAGTCATCAAAGTAGAACTGGCAGCTCACCGCACTAAGGAAAGTGGCTCACTTGGGGACAAATTCAGTAGAATTTCCTCATCTAATGGGGGATTTCAATGAAAATGAGACAATTTATTCCTAAGGAGGGAGGATTGATATAGATGGATGTCGGTGATACACCTTTTCCAGCGGCTCAAAACAACTTTCGACATTTTGGCAATTTACTATTTTTAGAGTTTTACTTCGAGGGCCATTTGAGGGCCTAAATGGAGGTTTTCAGTATTGATCTCCTCAATTATATACAAAGATAGTTAAGGCCCCAAAATGAATCTCCTCGATGATACCTTTCCAATGGGCTATCTGCGTCTAAAACAAAGATCGTATCAAAAAGTTACGACCCCGAGAGGATGATGCTAGCTTACCCAGCCTTGGGGCCGTGACTTTTGGCTTCATCTCTCCTGGGTTAGGTTTTTACCTTTGGATGTCTAGGGTTTTGGAATTCGCGCTTGTGTAAAGAAATTCCTTCAGAGCCTCATTGTAACAACTAGCTTCTTGCAGATGTGCGATTCGTCACATCTCTTATTATAGATAAGTTGCCACCATTCCGACAAGCTTGTTCTTGCATTTTGAGTTTTAGCTTATTTAGTTATTGAATAGAAAGCAGTTTTCTTTACATTATCTCTGTTATTTTATTGTTAAGAACCTATTAAATATGTATTCATTCCATTCTTCTCATAAAATCCGGATCATTATCTCTAAGTGTCTCAACATATGTACTACAAATGTTGACTTTTCGCATAGCAACATTTCTTCAGCTGCGATGCTAAAATTTCTCTAATGGTTCTAACTACCCTGGGAATTCCTTGCAATTTTCTTAGCTTCCCTTCCTCATCCAAGCAGAAAAATGCCTTGTCATGACAATACAACATAGCATTATGTTGGTCCAACCAATCCATCCCAATTAAGGCAGTCATAGGAACCTAAAGGCAAGATGTTCCAATCTTCCCACGAGGTGTTCAGTCCATTCGTGTCCATAAAACATGACTTAACCATCTCGTGCCTTTCTTTTGGATCTTGTAGCCAGCTACCAACCAATATTTCCCATGCTTGCTTCTTGGAAAGAACAATCTTTCCACCATCGCGGGGATCTATATAAACATGACTAGCTCCTAAATCAATTAAAATAGCAACCATTTTTGGTTGTTGATCGTACCTTCACTTCAATCAATAGCGACTCATACTCTACTTTATTGTTGTCTAGGGATGCATAGATCCTCATGAGTCATTTCGCCATGTCCTCCACTATTTTGGCTTGTTGTACATTGTGAAAATTCCTCATTTTTTCACCTCTATGGGGACAATCTATGAACATGTGATCTCCTTTACAACCCAAACAGTGAATAGGTGGTTGCCTTGGCCTTTGACTCCTTGTGTCAATTTTTCTGGGTTCTTTAGGCGTTTGCTTTCCTTTTGGATTTTTTCTAAAGAATGGTGGCTTGGCTCCTTCTTCCTCCGATCCACCTTGAATTTATTTTGTCTTCCCAAACTTTTGGAAAGTTGGCCTTGATTTTTAGATCCATAAAGGCATTTAGCTCTCCTTATGGTCTCCTCCAGTGTATTTGGATCATCATGCCTATTTTTTCACCGATGAAGGATGGAAATCCACTCGAATACATCACGGATCTTAATTGTCTCATCCTTGATGAAGAGACACATGCCGATGATTCTAAAACCTTCTTTCATATTCATCTATTGTCATAATCAAGCTTAGGTTCAAAGAACTCTTTCATTTCTTGTCATAATATCTCTTAGTCAAGTATTTCTTCTCAAAATACTTCTTGAATTCCCTCAAGTAACACTTTTTTCTTTAGTATTATTTGCACCTTCACAAGTTGATCCACCACATGGATGCATTTCCCTTGAGTTAATAGATGGCAATTCTACCTTCTTTGCGCCAGAAGATAATTATGCAATTGAAAATAAATATCGTGCCCAACAACCATGTTTATGCATCCTCTCATCCCTTCTTGTGCTCACCATCAAATGTAGGAGTTTGATTTTTGTTCATTTTCTCCTCTAGATCATCCACGGACCTCTTATGATTTCTGGCGGGGATTGACTTGAGTTGTTTCTTGCTCTCTTATTCGAAGTACTCGGGGTGGAGTGATGGTGATGTCTGCTGAAACTTCTTTATTTTCTTTTCTCATCGGAGGCCTATGACTTCTTGATTTTTCTTGAGCCACTCTCCTTATCAATTTCTTTCTATTATGTTCAAGCTCTCCAATAACTTCATGTTGAAGTCATCCTACTATCCTTGGATCTCGCAAGCCTTTCATTATCATCTTTATGGCTTTGGACATCCTTCTATAAATTTTAATGGTCTTTGCCATATTCATGTTTTCATCCCTTTCTTGTCCGCTGTCCATTGGAGTTTGTTCCTTCAATGCCCAAATGTACATTCCTCTTATTTCATCCTCCACATTTATGAAGTCCCTATACACCTTCCATTCCTTTGGAATCTGTGCTAATCTTGATCTGGTCTAGTTTTTGTTAACTCTGCAGAATGTGCAATCAACAAAACTTTGTCGGGCTAATTGTTTCAACAATTTCATGAGAAATATGAACCATTCTGGTTCAAAAATATATATCAGGGAGTATTTATTACGATTTCCTAAAGTGGATGTTGAGATCAATTTTCTAGGTGGATAATTATATTCCATATCAAGACCTTTCCAACACACTCATGCTCAATTCCCATTTGAAATTTTCCCATTAACTTTTTTGTTCATACTCCCACTTGATACAATTCTCGTTGTAATTATGCATTCTTACACTTACTCCATTGCGATTTCATATGATTTCAATTGGGTTTTTTCCTAAACATATTATGGAAATTTTGTCAAAGTTTCACCTCATTAAAGGTTAAGGCTGCTGAATTCTGACTGCTGGGGTCTCTGAGCAATTTGTTTTGGCTGGAATACTACATTTTCCTTATTTTCCATAGTAAACACCTTTAACATTTTCCGAAATTTAATTTAGCTTTAGAATGTCTTGTATGATTCAATAGATTTCCATTGACTAACCCTATGCCTCAATCTGATTTCAGAGCAAAAAGTTATGGCCCTTCAAAGTTATTTGGGTCTTAAAATTTACCCTTCCTTGTTTGTGTTGTAACTTTCTCATAAAATATCCGTTTGACGAATGGTTTACAATATTAGAAAGATCTATCTGATCTATTTTGTTTGAGATGAAAAGATTGAGTGTACCTTTGGTACACCTCTGTCTCATGGTTTTTGATTTGCTAAAAATGCTCTTAAGTGCCTAAAAAATGCGCTGCAAAAGTATTACATTCAAATGATATAAAATGTAGTAGAAAATCGATATTACGCTGTGTTCACCCTCCAAAGCGACTTCATGTGCTTTTAAAATTTCAACTGTACACCCCATGTACTATTTGCATCAACAACACAAGGTAAAACATGTTCCGTGCACTTTAAAACCATTGTGCATCGCCCTGGCACCAATGGCACCAATAACTAGCATAATACTTTTGTGTTGCGTGTCAATATCCACCACGTGCAATTTTGGTTCTTTCTCAATTACATGTTGCCGCGAAGTTTTGTAGCACATTGTTATTCTCACGTAGATTTACTCACTTACCTTGCGATGCGCCGTACCACCCTCGCACAATGCTGCTTTACATTTTAAGCGAAATTGGCGTGACAACATACTCTTCGCTATGCCAATCGCTGGCACCAAAGCGCACCATTATTATTGTACGCATTTTGCCTTTTATACATATGCATCCGCTGATGCTAAATTTAGTGTGCACATCCACACACCAACATTTTTCCATTACTGCGCCAAAATTTAAGCGTGCACCCGGCCTGAACATTTATGCGCGGTATCCAAATTTGGCAGCGCACACGAGCATAACATTTGTCCGTGGTACCCAAATTTTAGCGTGCACACTAGCACGCCAACATTTGTCTGCGCTGTACCCAAATTTACACATATCATAAGCCTTTTACCGTTCATCCTGCATTTTTAGTGCGCCCACATGCGCATTCATTTTTTTATACACATCAACTCCGCTGCACAAATTGGAGATTTTTCCTAACTTTTTTCCCATTTTTACCATAGACATTCTACGCAACCAAAATTGAACGAATTTCACCCCAATAACACCAAATTCAACCTCTACAACTTATATCATGGCGGGTTGAGCATTTCCGAGCAAATTTTTCAAAAATCAATTCACGAATTGGAATTTTAATTACTAAATTTGCTCCATCTGTGTTATTAGGCTTCACCTCTTCAAATTTGACCAACTCAGTCTAAATTTGCTAGAACATATATTAAAACCATTAATATCTCTCGAATTTGGCGAATTTTTTCCATTTTCCCATGAATTTCATAAACAGCGAGAATTGGGGCTTTTTCCCAATTCCTCAATCATTGTTTCTAAATTTACCGTGGACACTTTGCAACTTGGGGGAAGTTGGCGACTTTGAAATAAAATCTTTTATGAAATTTCATCAATTCAACTTGTTGGAGCTGTTGGGCCTGGGATATGATCACTTTATGATGGTTATTATACGCTTTTTGCATATACATATACATTTTCTTCATATTTAAAGGAGATTTTTGAAAATTTCCATGCGATGAAATGGTATGATCGACATAAGGTGCGTATAATTCATGTTTAATGATTGTATCAATTATAATTCATCATGTTTTATGATTTCAAAGAATGGTAGAACGGTACAAGGGAAAAAACACGCACTACATTTTCTAGTTCGGAGCACTTGATGCGACCTCCTTCCCGATGCTTTCGTTGGCACTTGATCCAACACTCCATCCAACACCTCTTCCTACACAAAATGTAGAATTTGACTTGAAGTTAAAGGTATTGGAAACGATGATGGGAAAATGGGAACAGCGTGGGTTTTGTTCATAATTGTCCCCTTCGGCTACTAAGCTCCAGACAACTCGGAGTTTTAGGTTGTCAAAGCGATTATTGGCTTGCTCTGTTTTGTCAGTTAGTGCATCATTTATTGTATTTTTGCGAAATTAGAGTGGATTCGACCCTCCGTAGTCCAGCCGCTTGGGTTAACAAGATTATAAATCGCGATAGGATGGTCATCAGTTGTTAACCAAGGAAAAGAACTAGTGTATTAGAGATAAATTCGTTTTTTCTCTATTTTGATATTTTTACATTGCTAGAATTGTGCAAGAACTGTGTTTTCAAAACTTTAATGGTGGATTCGCCTTGTTAAGCTCATGGTCTACTTTTAAAGAGTGACCACGACTTGCTGGGGGGGCACCAGTAGTTTGGTAACTCTTCTTTGGTTTATTTATGCGTTTTTTGTAGTTTAGTTGTCTCTCTTTATTTCACAATACGTGATTTTTTCTTTATTTGTTTAACTTGTTGTTTATAGTTTAATTAATTTAACTCTCTTTTGTAGGCTAGTATGAAGGCTTGTGCTAACATGAATTGATCTTGTAGTTAGGAATGGATCTGCGGATCCCTAGACTAACTTATGTGTAGTTAGATATTAGATTAAGTTTTCATTTATAATTGTAGAATCAAGTTTAAAATAGAGTTTTTTTTTTTTAATTGGGTTTAGTTTTTAATTGGGTTTTCTTTGACAAGGGTTTGATGGATGGATATAATTGATTTCAGTTTTAAATCCTTGTAGCTTGCTTATTTCATTTTATGTAGAATTGGCTTAGCTAGTTGTTGGTTAATGTAATTGTTGGTTACTTTTAAATTTTGTTTTTAAGCATTTCTTTCTTGTAGTTTGAATTGTTAGAATAAGATGTACATATAGTTTTATTTATGTAATTTCCTTTCCTGGGATTAAAATGCAATTGAATTTCTTAGTTAATGGTTGAATCTAGTTTTCTTATGTAGTATAGAATTATAAATGATGATCTACGTTATGTTTTTTTGATGGTTCATATATGAATATGCGAGGGTATTTAACATTGTTTTTGTCATGGCTAAAATCTCAATGGATTTGTTTTGTCATACCTTTCACTTGCCATTGATATTATTAGTGTTGTTGAGCTCCATGCCTTTGGAATTATCCTTTGTTGTCAAGTGCTATTGAGATATCATCCGACACGAATACATTCACACAACCAACAACATTATATTTGAATTGTCATACGTTAAAATATAGTTTTCATGTTTTCATAGATATAGTTTGCTTTCATAGTTTAGAAGATAGGTTTATTGCTATTGTAGGATAGATATAGACTTTGTTTTGATAGATTAGATAAGTAGTTTTCTTAACATAGAATAAGAACTTGTTGTTGATTTCCTTTGCTCAATAGAATAGATTTCCTTTTCATGCATTGCATTAAGCATTTAGATTTTCTTTCATGCATTGCATTGAGCATTTAAGATTTCCTTTCATGCATTAGAAATAGTTTTCATTGAGCATTTAGTCCAACTGCCTCTTAAATGAATGTAGTTGTTCAATGAGAAGTTTTACTTTGATTACTTGTAGTGGTTAGTTTCCTTTGCTTACTTGTCTTTTCTTTATTAGGTTTTACTTAGGTGCCTTTGCTTACTTGTCTTTTGCTTTAGTAGGTTAGTTAGGTGTCTTTCTTACTTGTCTATTTTCTTTAATAGGTTAGGAATACATTCACACAACCAACAACATTATATTTGAATTGTCATAGGTTAAAAGATAGTTTTCCTGCTTTCATAGATATAGTTTCTTGCTTTCATAGGTTAGAATAAAGTTTTATTGCTATTGTAGGATAGATAGACTTTGTTTTGATAGATTAGATAGTAGTTTTCTTAACATAGAATAAGAATTTGTTGTTAGTTCTTCTTGCTTTCAATAGAATAGATTTCCTTTCATGCATTGCATTAAGCATTTAGATTTTCTTTCATGCATTGCATTGAGCATTTAGATTTCCTTTCATGCATTAGAAATAGTTTTTCATTAGGCATTTAGTTCACTTGCCTCTTAGGCTAGATAGTTGTTCAATGAGAAGTTTTACTTGCAGTAGTTAGTTTCCTTTGCTTACTTGTCTTTTTCTTTAGTAGGTTACTTAGGTGCCTTTGCTTACTTGTCTTTTGCTTTAGTAGGTTAGTTAGGTGTCTTTTCTTACTTGTCTATTTTCTTTAATAGGTTAGATATGCGCTTTTGTTTACTTGCTTATTTATTTGCTTTCATAGGGTAGTTTCTCATTGAATGTAGGTTGGAAAGTTAAATAAGTTTTTTTTTTTCATTTGCTTATTATTCTTAATAGTTTGTTTATTGCTTATCGTTGAACTAGTTTTCTTTACATAGGGTTTTACTTGCTTTCCTAGGAACTATCCATCAACCCTTGGCCCAAAAGTACTTAGGTTACCTAGTTTCATTTTGCTTAGTAGGGTTTGCTCATTAGATAGCTTTGCTTGAGTAGATTAGCCTTAGATATTTCCCTTCCTTAGTTAGACTATACTTCTACTAGCCTTCTACCTTTGGCATATATTTTGCTACAACTCTAAGTTTACTTACCCCGGGTTGACAATTTAATTGAGGGTAGTTTAGTGTCTTTTTAGTACATATAGAACACCCATCATTTTTGGTGTCGTTGTTGGGGAGTTGTCTTAAGGTAAGAAGTAGTTAGGAAATAGATTATCCTTAGAACTTAGCATTAGTTTGGTGGCGGGGGAAATTTAAGACGAGAGGTACGAACCTGCGCATCTGCTATAGCAGGTTCCCCCAAACCCAAAAGTAGTTTTTCGTTTTTTGTTTTTTGTTTATGAATAGACCTAGAAACCAAATGGTAGCTTTTTATTTTTTCTTTCTTTCATGAATAGGCCTAGATACCCACAAGGTAGATACATAAATCAAAATCCAACCTTTCAACCAAGGTTCCTTCCGATCTCTTTGGGGGAAGGAATGTTCCGCTTCTAAAATCCGTAGACTAATACCGAAAAACAGGAGCTAGCTCAACCTAAAGAGTTAAAGAAGTCTCTAAAGAGACTAAAACAAGGAGCACTATAGAACAAGAAATTGAGTCATCGGTAATAGTGGGACAGGAGGCAATACCACTCAAGCCTTCGGTAGAACCAAACAATACAACCTTTGTTTTCTTACCACCATCAGGAGATCCTAACTTTGTGGACATCATCTTTGTGTGAACCAAGTTTTATCAAATGACAAGATGAATTCGAAGATGACCATTAGTTTGGAAGAACTCTCTCAAATCCTAGCAACAGCCGGGATTTCTTCTTTTTCAAGAAGAACATATTTTGGCAGCAACCAAAAGTGTATCTACCTCTCCCGAAATATTAGAAGAATCAAGGTCCTGTGAGCTACAAAATGATCCTCCTTGCCAAACTATGAAGGAAGATGAAAACTTATGGACTACCTCTGGTGGAGAGAAATCACTAATACCTAAGATTAAGGAGTTCTCAACATCCATCTCAACAGATCCTTTATGTACTTCAGAAATCAATCATCCAAAAGAAGAGGATCTTCATAGCACGATGAAGGAGAGCATAGAAATTATTGTTGATAAACATCAAGATTAGATTGAAATTTGGTTTCAAGAGATCATCAGGCCACAATATGATTCTCTTCTTCAACACCTTCTGACACCAAAACAAGTAGGTTGGTTGGTTCTTCATATCTAGGTAATCACTGTGGTAACTTTTTTATATATGGATATGAGTATGTTTCTTATCTTGCTCCACACATGGTTACATTGGAAGAGTTCTTACACTTGAATACATATTTTCCCTTTCTTTTTAGGTAGGGTAGGATAGTAAATAAAAGTTGCATGTTGTTAGTTTAGCTTAGAGTCTAATGCAACCTCATTTACATTTTCTTTTAATAAAATAGCTATGAGATACATGTTCCAGTGACTTGATCTCATTAGTCTTTGATATTTTAGAGTGTGTTTTTTTTTTCTAGAGACTTATGTAGGTATTTATTTCACCAGGAGTAGACAACTTCAAGGAAATATAAAAGAAGGATTCGACTTCGAAACATTGCTATACTTGAACCTTGTTGTCTGCTAAGCATCAAATGAATAATGACTTGTTGTAGTTAGCCATTTTTTTGCAAAGATTTTCATCTTCTTGTTCTTAAGGCATGTTAAAAAACAGTTGCTCTTGAAACTCTTCACCACTGTATAAGGAAGTGACACCGTAACCATCAAGCTTAGAGGTCTCTCGTACAGTTTTCCCAAGAAACATGAGTAAGTGAGTAAAGTATCTTTATTAAAGAGTAACAAGGAGGTCTAATTAGTGGTTAGTCATGGAAACATCACAATAACTACAAAGGAAGAAAGTAAGTTGAGCCTAGAGATACCTTTTTGCTCTTTCTCAATGGTACCATCCACTACACACTAAATAGATTGATTATATCATATATTTAGATAGGCCATGTCCTCTTAAGTACCCCTTACATTGGGACAATCACTAAGTAATATAACGGAAAGTTATCCTCTAACATATATACCATCCCAATTAAAAAAAAAAAAAAAGTTGTTTTCAGAGTTGTTTCCCCCATCTTCTTGCTTAAGCAATCTTATACTAAAATATTAAAAGATAGAGGGCCAGTCTCTGAGGGTTTAAGAGGCTAACCCATCGGGATACTGAACAAGTCTGCTGGCAGCGGGTATCGGCTTGTGGTATGACTAGGTAAACCCGTCGGAGTACTGAACAGGCTTGCTGGCAATGGGGCATTCTACCTAGTGAGGATG
>SNQJ01S0009623.1:0-21363 GCA_010110895.2 Picea sitchensis | reverse complement strand
ATTGTAGGGATTATAAAAGAAATGTTCAAGCAAGAAGTGCCTATGTGGCCGCACGTAACATTGAGTGTTACAAATGTCATAACTATGGAAACATATCCAGTGATTGTAGAAGCGTGATTGATACTTCCATGAAAGAGAACATTGATATCATATATAATAAAGTATGGATAAAAAAATAGGAAGAACATGTGAACAAAGACTAGGTACCAAAGATTGCAAGATTGGCAATAAAACGAGATGAAGAAAATTATACAGAGAAAAAGAAAGACGTCAGATACGGAAAGGTTTAGAAAATAACTGAAAGAAAGGAAGGACGTGTAAACAAGAAACAGGTTCAAGAGATTGTAATTTAAGGCATTGTAGTGAAAGATGAATCCACAGACAGAAAGAAAGAATTCAGAGCTCAGAGAGATAATGAATCTACCAATGAAGATGATGATGAAACTACCATTGAAGATGATGATGAATACACATCAGAGAAAGAATTGTTCTGAGCCATTTGGCTTAGAGACTCCTAGGTAATATGAATATTAGACAAGGGGAGTCTTTGTGGTAGTTGTGACAGACCAAAGAACCATCCTTCGAGTAGCTTGCAGAGTTTGAGTAGACAGATCCAGAGAAGTCAGTTAGCAGAAGTACAGTTTGATAAATTAATCAGCTGTAGTAGTGAATACCTCATGATAGTATAGTGATAAATGGGTCAAAATTACGGACATTTGTGCAGTAGAGTCTTGGACAGTATGGACAGAGATGGATTCGTAAGAACACTTATCAGTTTTGGACATATATATGACAGTGGACGAGAGCATTGATTCATAGATTGGTTCAAAGAGTGGTTCAGAGAAAAAGGAACATTGTCATAATGGATGATAATTACACAGGAAATGGATCGAACAATGCTAATGGATTCTAAATTGACATATTGTTTTGGACACATGCAGTGCATACAATAGTTCACATTCAAAATAGAGTAATGTTGAGAAAAGGAAGTGCAGACAAAAACCTCTACATCAAGGTAACTCAAGATGGTATTTTATTAATTGAAGTTTATGTTGATGATATTATTTTTGGAAGTATTGATGACAGGTTAAGCCAGAAATTTGCAAAGGATATGCAGAATGAATTTGAAATGTCATTACTCAGAGAACTATCCTTCTTTCTGGGTCTTCAGATACCTTAATGCAACCAAGGAATTTTTATCTCTCAAACTAAGTATATCAGAGAAATGCTAAAGAGGTTCGGAATGGAATATTGCAAATTAGTTACCACTCTTATGCAAACCAGTTGCAATTTGAGCAAAGATGATTATTCAAAGTCTACAAACTAGAGGCAATACAAGTCAATGATTGGTAGCTTACTATATGTGACAGCATCCAAACCATATGTAATACAAGAAGTTCAACAAGTGGCATGATTTCAAGAAGCACCAAAGGAATCACATGTATTAGCAGTGAAAAGGATTATTAGATATCTCAAAGGAAAAGAAGAGTTTGGATTATAGTATCTAAAAGGAAAGGATCTATCACTTATTGCCTACACATATGCAGATTGGTAAGGTTGCATTGATGAACGACGAAGCACCAGTGGAGCAGCGTTCTACTTAAGTGAGTGTTTAGTATCATGGCTAAGCAAGAGACAATCATCAATATCCTTATCTACAGCCAAGGCAGAGTATATTGCAGCAACAACATGTTGTACAGAGATTTTATGGATGAAACAAAATCTGATAGATATACAGGTTGAGTATGATAATCCCATTCCAATCTATTGTGATAATACAAGAGCCATCGGTATCTCAAGAACCCGGTGATGCACTCCAAAACAAAGCACATTCCAATCAAGTATCACTTTCTATGGGAACAAGTTGCAGAGAAGAACATCAAAGTTGAATATGTGGGCACAAAAGAACAAGTGGTAGACATATTTACAAAACCTCTTCCACTGGAAGCCTTTGAGTATCTTCTCTAGACACTCGGATTAATTTCTACTCCAAAATGAATGATTTTGATTGCTTATCTTATATGTCTTATATTTACATGAGGAAGCACCATAAAGAGGACAGATCAGGTTGGGAGATCAATTTTAGGAAAATTTCAGTCAGGGGGAGTATCCCCAAGGACAGTTCAGTTAGGGGGAGCAACACCAGATGGAAAGATGCTTTTTCCATTGATGACAAAGGGGGAGAGATTTATCAGATGCATGATAGAAATGCTTGGAGAGAGAGAATAGAAGCATGTAGACAAGGGGATCAACCCCAAGGAGAGTTCATTCAGGGGGATTAGCCCCAAAGGGAGATACCCTTTTCCATTATGTCAAAGGGGGAGAGATAGAAACATTGATGAGGAGTATAAGCATGAATTTTATCATGACTAAGTGTTGCCATCAATATTGTTGTTGCCATCAATGTCAAAGGGGGAGATTGTCAGAAAGTTGGCTTAGGTTGATGGAAAGTTGGTATTGATTGTTGGTTTTCATTGATGTCAACCATTGGAGAGTGATATTGTAGATTTATTTCAACCCTTAGTGATTGATTTCAACCTTGGAGAAAGTATGGTAGCGAATTATGGTATCACAAAGGTTTGGGTAATGGACCCAAGTTTGTTTGATGTATAAAAGTATGTGTTTTAATATATTTGAATGTAATACTATTCTATATGGATATCACATGTCATTCCATTTCTGGGGGTATGTGGAACATCACATAACTCCTCACGGTTAGAGAGTTATGGCCATGTGAAGTTGGACAACCCAGGTTTGGGTAATGGACCCAAGTTTGTTTGATGGAGAATGGTATGCGTTTTGATATATTTATAAGAAATACTATTCTAGATGGATAGTACATTTCATTCCATTTCTAGTGGTATGTGGAACATCACATAACTCCTCACGGTTAGAGAGTTATGGCCATGTGAAGTTGGAGAGCCCTCATGAGTCATCTAGAAGCCCCAAAAAGTCAAAGTAGTCAAAGTGTTTGCAAAGAAGAAATTATTTAAATAATAAAGTGAAGTGATGAGTGTACTATAAACCAAAGTGGATACAAAATAAATTATTTAAATAATAAAGTTAATGGATAAATTACTAAGTGGACAAGTGGTTAGAAGTGGGTTAACCCTAAAATAAGGAAAGTGGGTTAAGATGGTTAAAAGGTAACCCCTTGAGGAAGCTATGTGAAAGTATAAATAATAGGAAAGGCTCTATAATTTTAATCACACTTGAGAATATTGAATATCTACAAGTGAATGAGGTAACCAAAGGATATCTAAGCCGAATTTCGAAGGGAAGGTCAAGTAAAAAAGGCTGAAATTCAAGCGAGGATAAATTCTTTTGATGATGCTTTCTAAGGTATGTTATTTACAGGTCATCTCACCATTTTCGCAATAACTTTTATTTTAGAATGATTCATACCATGAAATTAAGAGGCCGTTGAGGAAACATATCCAAGTAGTTGTGGTGCAAATTTTAGCTTGTGGGTCGTTGTATTTGTGGAGTTACACTCTGTGGAAAATAGGGTTTGTGGCTAGTCCTGAAACTAGTCTAAAACAGGTGTTTTGGGTAAAAACATCATAACTTCTTCATAACAGATCCAAATTCATAACATTAGTGTATTGTGTATGTGTATGATTTCTCATTTTTTCATTGTTTATTTACTCTGCAACTATTGGATGATAATGCTACATTGATAAAAGACTTGCATTTTATGGTGAAAAATGATTAAATTGATCTATTATTGCTTCACCCCCCATGCCCCCCTCTCAGTAATCCAACAGCTTCCAGGCCTGACCACGAATTGGGATTGGGAACAACAAAAACTTGTAGAGAAAGGAAAGAATGAGGTAATTCGGGGACAGGGTTAGATATGTGAGATAGCAGAGTAGATAAAACACTCTCTCAAGAAGAGAAAGGAGGAAACTTTGACTCTGAAGTTGAGAGGAAAAATTTGAGCAGTAGGCTAGATATGGCTGTAAGAATCCATGGGATGGTTTTGGCTAAAATTTGATAAACAAGTCTGACAAGTGACTAAGGAAGTACTTGTGTAGACCTCCTTGCTTGGAGCAAAGAAAAATAGTGGCCAAATTCTTGTGGGAGGAGGAGAGTAACCTCCATCCCTGACTGTTGTGGAGAAAGGAGAAAGAATCTCTCTCAAAGAATCATGGTATCGCTCAGGGGTGGCCAATGCTAAATCCATCATTAGTGACTGTGCCTATGGTTGGGAGGAAATGGGAACCCCTTTCAATAGTCTCCCCACAAATTCGGGTTATTCTGATAAGTATTTTCTTCTCTGTGTTTGAAATTGAAATATTGATGGAATCCATTCATATGGTTATGACTGAGTGTTGTATTGAATGAAAAAAGGCATAATTATGCATTATTCCTTTGTGATTTTGTGCTTGTGAGTGGGTGTATTTTTGGCTTAGCTGAGTAGTTAAATAATTGTAGAGTGTAATCCTGAAATAGTGTCGAGGAAATAATTCGTTGGAATGGTTAAGCCCGTTAGTTTCTAAAACCTACCTTAGCGGGAATGTAAGGTTTAAAATTCATGGAAGAAGGGCCTTTCCTTCAGACTCCTCTTTGTGTGACCAAGGGTTCATGTCCAGACACTTAAACCTTATACGGATAAATAATTTAGTGCATAGCCCACGGGAGCCTTCAACAAACACATGTGACCAAGGTCCAGAAACCAAGTGCTAGACCAAACAAGAGCTAAGTCTTTTAGATTCAGAACTCTATAATACCATCACCTTATCCTTTTGTAAATCAGTTGAAGGGGACCATTTTTTATGGTCATCGACGTGGTCGACCGACACCTAGAGATCTCCCTAACCGTTGAAAATAGATCTTCCCACCGCTAAACCTTGACCCCTTTAACTATCGCAAATTAATGTGAGCCACCAATTTTATAGTGTTCGAGAGGCCCCTTGATCGTTGGATCTAAACCAAGCGAACTTCGAGAGAGTATAAGTGATATAGTATCAAAATTTATGAATGTAGAATCTCTGAAGTGATGAGAGTCGTGGATCTGGAGATCCAGCAGAAAGATACCCTCAGTCATTGGATCGAACCTAGTGAAGGAGAGTGCTAAGAAATTTGGCGAAGTCCCACTTCAGGAGACGGGAGGTGGTTTAGCGTCCAAACCTATGAACGTTGGATTTCCGAAGTAATGTGGACCATTGATCCTCGGATCCCTTAGTATTCCTCTCAACCATCTATTTAAGGACATTTGGGAACGTGTTGTGGAGTGACATGTGGCCCCTACTTGTCCCTTGTCAAATGATGTTTGTAGAACTAGAACCATTGGATGAGAGGGAAGGTGGCAAACGGTCCTATAGTCCAGAGACTTAGTACTCTAGAGGAACCTATCCAAGAGTCTACAGGGTGTGAAAACCTCTAAATTCATGAATGTCAAAATGAATCTCATTTGTTGGAAGGATTAGGACACTTGGCAACAAATTAGAGAGTTCAAAGACTTGGCACTTCGGGGAATCCGCAATTTGAGGATTTGGTAAGCTATGAAGCATAAAGTTGTGAAGTAACAAGAGTCATAGATCTATGGATCTAAGTGGAATCATGCTGACCGTGAGATCGAAGGGATGGGTATTTATCATCCCAAGATTATGTGGCATGATGATGTCATTCGATGCAACTCAGACCCTATTACGAGGAAAATATCTCTATGTCTAGGGGTAAACCACAACAGATGGAAATGACTGCATAAATAAACTCTAATATCAAGTATGCTATATAAACAAATATGCTAGCAAGACAAGATAAAAGGCCTACCTTTTCCAGACGTTCGATGAAGTCCACCGTTGAGTACTTGACCCAAAGAAATACACCTGGAACTAGTCCTCAACAACCAAGAAATGTAAGCATATGGTGATAATATATAATGTTATCCCCTTCAATATCATAACCCATCAAAATTCATAACAAATACGCCCATGGAATAATAATTCAAATATTTTCAAGACATTAATTGGACGAGAAAATATTATTTATATTAAGATGTAATCAGCACAAGTGAATGAGTTACAAACTTTTGTGTCGACACGGTTCGAAACCGAGAAACTAAGTTCCTTCCAGTTGGGCCTCCACCAAAGGCAATCTCATATAAGAGAGACAACAAGGTTCTCAATCAATAAGGGAAGAGCTTGGGGGATTAACAATGTGTTTAGACTTAAAGGACAAAGGGATGCAGACTCAATGTGAAGTGAATAATTTCTCCAGAGTAACTTTTCTCTCAAAGTTGAATTCTTCTCTCTTTTCCATAGCTCGTATTTGGCTCATTTGTAGCCTTCAAGTGGAACTAAAGGGTCGAGTCGGAACATTTCTAGTATATGGAAGGCCAAGGATCATAGATCTTGTGACGTGACATGGAAATCCGACACCATTTTTTTAATTTTGGGTACAAATCCCAATGTACACGGGGTGTAGTGGTGCAACCTGCGTATACGCATGCTATAATATAGGTAGGGCGCATATATGTGGAAAAATCATGTTTTTAGCTATAGGATTTGCAAAAAGGGGCTTCAAGTTTGCATAAGGAAATGGAAAAAGTCCCTTTGTACAAGTTTGCATAGGGTGAGGAAAATATTTCTATAATAGATGCCCCCTAATGTGTGAGGTCATAGGAGTATCTATGATGGACGAAATACATTATAAAACCTAGAATTGGAGTAATGGGGACCCAGCTATAAGAAATAGTTGTTCATTACAATCTGTATTGACTTTGCATACATGGATTCCAATTTGAATTACACTCCAGATCCATGTGAAAATATACCAAACGACTATCCATGGCCATGAATAGGAAATAAAAAGGTGGCTACATGCCAAAGGTTGTCATAGTCATGAGCAAGGCCTAGTAAAACTAGTCTCAAAATCAATCTGAAGATATATGTATATAATGGAGTACAATTTGATCTCCCATGATCATTGAAGTCACATAGGTACTGGTCCAATGAAAGGTAGCAACAACTCAGGAAAGTTGTGACTATAAACTGATGTCTTCAAGTATTCTACACAATCCGCCAAAGGTGCAAGTCTTCATCTTGTGAATAAAGGAGTTGAGGTCGAACATAATGAGACTTTGTTTGATTACCAGTCATTGAGGTATATCATTAAAAAACATGAGACAACCTACCAATGATGAAAGTAGGTATCAAGGCACTGAGTACATTCTTACAATTATGAATAAAGGGGTCGGGGTCGAACACTTGAATAATCCAACGATAAGGAGACATTGATGTATTCCCAACTATCGATGGCGAGAGAACATGCCACTACTGACTGTAAGCCTCTAGGTACTCATAAGACTCTAGGTCTCGTCTCTAGAATAGATGAGATTAATTTTATGGAAGGAGACTCGTTGAAAGGAGATCATTAAGGCATCTCTCATCATTCAGCATGAGGTACAAAGCATGAGCTTGATGATTTGGTCAAAATAGGATGAAGAACATGTTCACGAACCAACAAGACTGTGCCTCTTTCATGTGTGCCAAGTCAATGACCAATGATGAAATTTCGATTGTTGGGTTGAAGGTTACCTACCAATGAGGAAAGTAGGACCAGCGTGTGCAATAGGAATATAGCTTCATGTGATTCTAACACAAACTGAGGGTATGGTCGACATGCAAAGTCAAGAGTTCTGAGGAATGGTTGACACAAGTTTATATACATCATTTTAACAAGAGAATAAGACATATGGAAGACTCTGACATCATAGACTCAATGATGAAACCATGAGATGCAGGAGGCATCAATCAAAATATCCATAGGGATTGTAAGAGTAACCAGTTAGAGGAGTAAACTCTATGTAATGAGCTCAGCTTCCTAAGGTCATGCTAAACCCAAAATTATGCTGACAAGTGGACTCAAAAAAAATTGTTCTCTATTCAAAGGTGACACGACTGTTGCCAATATAATATAATACTCCCTTCACACCTGTCTTTTTTTATTTTTTCATAGTCAAATGAATGTTATGATACATAGGAGGAAATGAGTGTCACGAGTAGAAAAACTAGTTGCAGCAGTGGAACATACCTATGCTCAATGCAAGGAGGTGCATGTGGGAGATGGACACTCGAGGGAATGTTCCCTCCTAGGTATAGGGTGTCAATCTGTGAAGGATATAAACAAGGCCCTGCTTGGTTGAGGATGCAATTTTCTGAGGTAAATGGCTTATAACGCAAAGAGAGAACCGAAAATAGTCTCAATACTGCAAGCAAATGCATGAGATGCAATCATAACTTAATGCCAAAAAATGTCATTTTTCGTAATCTTAGTCTACTTGGTTTGAAAAAGGGATAAACTTGCACCAAATAGATGTCCTTTCAAATCCAATTTACAAGTGTGAAAGAGACAAGTTCACTCAGAAATCTTTTCGCTTTTTGAAAACGAGTCGGAAAAGAGATTAAATCAAACTCGCTTGGGATTCCTCTAGGTATAGGTCATCATGTTTATGAGTGAGAAATGAGGTTCATCATAAAGTCATGTATTAGCTATAAGGGACTCCTGGTCCTATGGAAAAAATATCTGCATGGGCACCGAATGAAGCAGAGGATATAAATAGGGAACCCGTGTTTGGTAAGTTTCTACCATTTTGATAACGACACTTCTAGTGGCAGATAGAAAGTTTTGTGTCGATATAAAATGGGTTCGTACCTAAGGCATATGAGTGGCATTCATAGAACGATGCAAGTGTGCATGATGGAATGGATACCTATCCTATATGTTGGGTAGCGAAAATGCATGTCTGAAGTTACGAACGGTCGACATAACGCTGAAAACCGCAAGAATCCCTAGACAAAACTACAAAAACAAACTCAATCCACTGTCGTATTAGTCCATTAGGCGAAAATATCATCTGAAACTATGAAAAGTGGGTAACAATTTGCTATCAATAGTAAAAAAAAACAAATTTACTATACCATTTTTATCTTTTACCCAAATAGTGGATTTTGGACCAAATTACCTCTGAACTTCAACTAGTGATTGCAGGAGCTACAAGTGACGGAATCGATGACCGTCTAGACTAGGTAATTCTTCTTCCCCTCTTCTATCTTTTCAGTGGATTACATTTTGTATTTAGGTTTCAATTTTTAATTTATTTAGGGTGCAAATTAGAATTTTAGGTGTACGTGGGCTACTGTTCATCGGGTCAAGTATATGCAGGATTATACATGGTTGTCTAAAATACATCG
The DNA here is from genome assembly GCA_010110895.2 of Picea sitchensis. Taxonomy (NCBI): domain Eukaryota; kingdom Viridiplantae; phylum Streptophyta; class Pinopsida; order Pinales; family Pinaceae; genus Picea; species Picea sitchensis. The sequence goes on along the minus strand of SNQJ01S0009623.1, from coordinate 12,163 downwards.
AGCGTATACTCAGCCCTATACATGAATGTGAACGTTGCATCCCGCGTATATGTCCGTAAAAATTGTTTTGGTGATTGTTAACTCAAAAAATGATTTTTCTCTTGCACAATGGTGCTAGAGTGGAGGGAAAGGGAACATGAGGAGGTGGATGTTGTTGTGGAAAGATATCCAGGGGCTCAAATGGCCTTGAAAATATGTGGGTTGTATAATATTTGGGATCTCAAAGGGATGAGGGCCCAAGTGATATTGCTACAGTTTCTCATGGATTAATGGGATCTAGATAGTGAGAGCTTCAACCTTGATGGGAAACCATTAAGGATTAAAGTCGAGGACATTTATTTTTTGACGGGGTTGTCATGTTGGGGTGAGGTGGTCAACCTAAAATCTTGGGGAGTTTGGAGTGGTATGAAAATGGAGGAATACATAGACTCACATGGAATTGCAGTGATCGAGAAGGTCAGGATTCAACTCCCCATATGAGAAATAAACAATCTAAGCCTCAATATTGTTGTCCTCATTTTGACACGGATCACAGGATCAACCTCTTTGCACCAGGAATCAAGGTTGATTATGTTCTACTTGGTAGAGTGCTTGAGACCCATAGTGTATGACTGAAGCACCTCACTACTGGATAACACGAAGATCTAGTTGATAGAATGCAAATAAGGTGGTAAGAGGAACTTTAGGTTCGCTTCTACATTGTGTGGCTTTTTCTTCGAGTAGGTTCCAGGTTTTGGACCTAGAGTTAAAATCATTCCACATGGACCTCGCGATCTAGCCATGGTACGGTGGACTGAGGTGATGAGATGGTAGGGAGGAGGTAGGGTTCCCACACCCTACAACGATGAATTCTTATACTGGTGGAGACGAAAGGTCATAGCTCTAGATGACTACCCTTATGCAGGGATCGACTTTAGAGGGGACCCTGACATGCCATTACTACCAGAGGTTGCCTACGGGGACATAAGTATGTCAATTTTTTTTTTAAATATTTCATTGTTTTTGGATTTTTGTATAGGAAAAGAAAAATATTTTTGGCTTATGTTTGATTACTAATTAGACATGTATATGATGCAAACCTAGGTCCATGATGGTAAAACGGGCTTCCACGACATCGTCAGAGGCACCAGGGATATGAGGCAATGGGAGGAGAAGCAAAGAGAGTTCTTCAAAACATGGAGGGAAACCTGCCTCGTTTGACACAACGGATTATTATGGTTCAAGTGGAGTATTTGTCGGAGGCTATGCAACAGCAGGTGGTAGGAATTCCTAGAGCTTGGGTGAAACTCTTTTGGCATCTCACGAACTCTGTATTTTGATATCTTGAAACTCATCCAACATCACAGGCGTAGATGTCATGACCTTTGTATGATCGGTTGTATATGTGTGTTGAGGGTGTTAGCCCCAATTTTGTACTATAAACATCGTATTTTTTTAAATATATATAAAAACATGGTTATTAGGTTACAATGTGTACATTGATGAGAATGTTTTCTTTGCTTTAGTTATCTAACAAATGCCAATCTAAAACAAAATTAGCATATGCATCGGATACATAATTAGAACTCCTAGGTTTGTGATGATAAGTAATAAAATCAAATTGTCATTCTAAAATTCATACCCGTATAAATTGTCAGAGTAACGTAGGGTCACGCACATGGTAACTGTCATTCAACTGACATACTACTAACTGGGAATCCAGGAGAACCTCCAAAGAGCGAATACCATGCGAAATGGCATCACGCAAAAGTTCTATAATGACGCTATACTTGGCCAAATTATTCATGGATGGTCCTAGGAATACGCCACCTAAAGACACCAATATACCCTCGGGTGATTAAACAACCCAAGCGGAGGAAGCCTAGTTATGCGTATGACGATGGGCTCCGTCTGTGAATCCTAAGTAGACTGAAGACTCCGTTGACATCTGCCAACGAAGGGAAAACTTGATAAGCAAGCTAAAGACAAAAAAATAAAGGGAAAAGATATATACACTAAATTACATTAGTATACAAAGAGTTACGCCCAAGCTTGGGGCTCAAGCATAATATATTTTCAAGTAGATCCCATTCCTGGGCTCAACCAACATGTTCCATTCATAATCTTCTAGTTCATTGGCTCCTTTTTCTAAGACACGTCGCACGATATAGGGACCGTGTCACATGGGTTTGAACTTGCCTGCCCCTAGTGGTTCTTTGGCTTGATCATATAAAAGGACCAAGTCATCCTCAGTGTACAACTGAGGACAGACAAACCTATCATATTGGACCTTGACACATCTTTTATTTGCTTAGATAGACGTAGAGGCATCTCAACGCTGCTTGTCAAGACTCTTTAGGTGCACGAGGCATTGTTCGAGATCGGAAGTGTTAGGTAGGAGCGCAACTACCAATCTAAGAGAAGGGATATCACATTCAATAGGTAAGATCGACTCGACACCATGTACTAACTGGGAAGGAGAAAAAATGGTGGCAGTCTTGACCAAGGTTTGGTATTCCCAAAGTGAGGGATATAGCATAATATGCCAGTTAGATTTTCTCTGGCTGACCGTTTTCTGTAAAATGGTCTTAAGAGACTTGTTCACGGACTCTACCTATTCATTTTCTTGGGTGTAGTATGGGGAAGAATGACCATGCTTAAACCCCAGTTTAGATGCTAGTTTTTCCATCATTTCATTCAGAAAGTGACTGCCATGATCAGTAACAATCTCACCTGGGATTCTGAACTTGGATATAACTTGATTGAATACGAAGAAGGTGGTAGTCTTCCCATTGGATTTAACTATAGGCATGGCCTCAAACCACTTAGTGAAGTATTCTACAACCATGATAATGTGTTGATGGCCCCTAGTCGAGGTTGTGTTGCAAGGGACCGATAATAATGACTTGATGGAGAGGGGTTGGATGCGAGCACAATTTTCGAGTAAACACCTGGTAGGGGTGAAACTTCTTAACCTCTTCAATGCAATCTTTAAATATAGATGGCCAAAAATAACCGACTCACAATTTTTTCTAGGTTGTCGCAAACCCGAATAGATGACCACCACAATCCCCACTGTGGCAATCATTTAGAACTGACTCGGCTTCTTCGTGAGTTAAACAATGACACAAGATATTTTCTACTCCTCAATGATACAAAGTGTCGTTGACGATAAGGTAGTTCTTAGCTTGGTATCATATACGTCGTCGATCATCTCCCGAGAGATGTTGAGGGAAATTCAAAGTTTGAAGATAGAGAACAATGTCTCCATAATATGGGTCAGACGACGAGACAATGAAAATGTGTTCATCCGCAAATGAATCAACATGAATAGCATCCTCGTCTACTCAAGGGAAGTCAAACATTAACTCTGAAAATACTAGTGATTTTTTGGATTTTGTAGAAGTGAACTCAAGATCGAATTCTTGTAAAATGACAATCCATTTATTATACTTTCCCCCTATGATACGCCTGGTAGGGACGTATTGAAATGGATTTACATCGACAACCATAGTATTTTTGCAATGCAATATATAATGGTGTAATCGTTGGACTGTGTGAATGACAACCAAAGATAGATTTTCAACATGAGAATATTTGAGATCAGGATCGACTAAGTTTTGACTAAGATAGTAAATGGTATGATCATGGATCTTGTCATCCTCCTAAACCAATACCATAACAATCGTCTCTTCGGACGCGGCGACATAAAGCAAGTAATCTCTACTGTAGTCAGGAGACTTCAGCAAAGGCATCGATACCAAGGCTTTCTTTAAAGCATCGAAGGACTAATGGGCTCGCTCATCCTAGATAAAAGGGGTATCCTTCTTCAAGAGATGCATGAAACCCTTAGTAATATTGGCATAGTTCACTATAAACCGACGTAAAAAGTTATCCTTCCCCTGTAAACCTTGAAGTTGTCTAATAGTGCACGGGGGAGGAAATTGAAGTATTTCCTCAACCTTTAACGGATCTACCATGATCCCAGTCTCGGAGACTAAAAATCCTAGAAGATGTTATGACCTAACACAAAAGATGAATTTATGAGGGTTCAATCGGATGCGATAATGATGACATATTTCAAAAACTAGTTGAAGGTGTTTAGGGTGATCCACTCTCTTACGAGAGTGAGAAACAAGATCGTCAAGATAGGATTCAACTATATTCTTAAGATCATGAAATGCAAAGGTCATATCACATTGGAAGGTTGCTCCGGCATTTTTAAGGCCGAAAGGCATCTTTCAGTATACGAAATTACCCCAAGGAAAAATAAATTTCATCTTATGTCGATCCTCAGGTTTAATCTGAATTTGGTTATACCCTAAAAATCCATCCATGAAAGAAAAAACTTTGCGTCCTGCACACTCGTCAAGAATCTGATCGATGAAAGGTATCGGGAAGTTGTTTTTAGGACAAGCCTTGTTCAGGTCTCGAAAATCCATGCATACATGGATGGTTCCTTGCTTCATATTCATAGGAATGGTATTTGTAATATCCCCAGGCCGAACCCATTTGTAAATGTAAATGCAAATGTACGTAAGCTGGTGAGTTTTTTGACATCATTTTGTATGCACCTTCCATGGCATAGTGCGCGCATGTACTGTGCAGTAAAATGAGGAAGTGTGCACATTCCAGAATACCACGCGCAACAACTTAAGTGCGCACGATTTTGAGGCCAGGAAGTCTTTGTGTATATGTTTTGTTTTATAGGCTGGTGAGCCAGTTATTATAAGCTAGGATGCTTATGTTTTGAATTAGGCCAAAGAGCCTATATGTTAAAGGCTAGTGCGCCTATTTTTGTATATGTCTCGTCATTAATATAAAATACATCGTTACGTGCAGAACGACCACGATAAAAGAGTATGGGGGACTAAACTCCACTAGTTAGGGAAAGGGAGGGCTAAAAGTTAAGGAAAATGGATAAGCTAGGGAGATTAAGCCAAAAAAGAATATTATATTAAAATTTCTTAAAATATAAAGTATGGATAATTATTTTATCCTAAGTTCCAAAGTTGGGGACAAGTGGGCCAAATTAGCTCCCAGCATGACAAGTGTCAAGTTGGGGACATGCATACATATTGTTTGGACTTAGTTCATTTTCTAGGATTCATCTAGGATTCCTTCCATCATTCAGACATCCAGAAAATCATCCATGAGCATTAACACACTCATGGAGATATCTTTCGTACCTCCACGTCACTGAACCTAAACCGGTATCCATAGCCATACTTTTTTGTGTAGTTGGTTAGCTTGGGAGATGGACTTAAGAAGTGGGTTATCAGGCCCATGGGATATTGAAGAGGTAGGTTGTCATGCCCGTGAGAAATTTCTCTCTGGGTGAGAGAATTGATGGGAATTGATTTCTTAAAGGTGCTAAACTACAGCTACAGGGCTCTGAGACTTCTTGTCTACTCTGTTGTTGAATCCCAGAAAGGAAGTGAGGTAGTTAAAGGATTGTTGCGAAGAGAAGGGGCATAATTCCTGGGTGGGATAGGTATGTGGGGAATGAGGGATTGTAGGTTGTGAGTTTGAGTGGGCACCTGTGACAGAGTCTTTCCTGTTGTCTATGAGCCATTATCCTGGTTAGTAACTCCTTTACCCGGGTGGAGTTTAGTCCCATCTTGGGGGTGACCCACTGCTGAGAGTGATGAGCAGTATGTTCTAAGGCTAGGAGGTTCATGGAAGGATTGCACATAGTTGGTGATATTCTTACCAAGATAAGTGTCAACTGTGTGATAAACTTACATGTTTCATTGTTATTTACATGTTTATTTTATGGGTTTATTCTATGTGTGGTTATAATTGTCTTTATATGTATGGGTAATTCCTGTATATGTTGCATGTATATGGTTACTGTTATTTTGGTAAGAATCTTTGCATTTACATAATGTATCTATCTGTTTACATTTTATATATATATATCCACAAGAGCTCTGTGTGTATATATTTTAATTGCATGCAGTCAGAAAAATTCATGTGGCATAGCTCAGTTGGATGTTGGGTATGTTACAGTATGTTCCGCAGAGAGAACGAAAGTGTTCTCTCATGTATTGTGGCCTAGCCTGGGTGGTCGAGTATGTTACATTATGGTATCAGAGCTTTAGTTTTCAACACTGAGCTTGGATGGGCCGAGTAAGTTGAGTTGAAGCGAATTTTCACAAAGGATTTATTTCAAAGTGGCCAAATTTTGAGTTGCAGAGCAGCCATGGTAAAAAGTAACAACAATTGGGTGGAATTGGGAAGAAGCTCCAATTTCTATTGTTAAATTTGGGGAAAATTGAGAAATTCGGCCAAGTGATGAGATATTCCTGATTTAATATATTTTCTAGAAAATTCGGATCTAGAATGGGTCGAATTTTAAGTTACAGTGAAGCCATGAAAGATGGAGCGAGTTTAGTGGTTAAAATTCTCAATTCATGAATTGATTTTTGGGTAAATTCATTCCAGAAATGTCAACCCACAATGAATTTTTGTTTCAGAGCTGGAATTTGTGTTATCGGTGTGAAATTGAACAAATTTCATAGTTGCAGAATATCTACGGTAAGAATGGAGGAAAAGAGCCCCAATTTATGCAACATAATTCACAAATAATTGATGTGCATAAAAATGAGTGTGTGCAGGTGGGCACACTGAAAATGCATGATGTGCAGTGAAAATCTTGTGATATGTAAAATTGGGCACTGCACGGAAAGATTTTGGCGCGCGCGTACGTGCACTAAATTTTGGCGTCGCGCGGAAAAATGTTAGTGTGCGGTTGCGTGCACTAAATTTAACGTTGTGTCGTGTGCATGCACATAATAAGGTGTGCGCAGTGTACATACACATAATAATGGCGTACGTGGTGTGTGCAATATTTCCAGAGCTTAGAGGAGTTTGGTTGGTGTGCGCGCAATATGGGGATATGTTGTCGCACAATGGTTTAGTTAATGGTGTGTGCAAAGTATTGGTGTGCAGTGGGGGCGTACAAAATTTTGGCATGGTGTAGCGCGTGGAGTGAAATGCACGTGGAATATCATTATGCGATACAAAAAAATTGTGTGCAACAGGTAATAGTGCAATAACCAAAATTTTGCACGGTGGATTGGCACGCGACACAAAAGTAGTGTGTGTCGGTTATTGGCGCAACAAAGAAGTGATACAAAGTGGTTATAGGTGCGCGGAGCACAATTTACCTTGTGGTGTTTCTTTTCATGGTAAATATGGGTGTACAAGTTGAAATTTGTGCATGAGAAGTCATTTTGATGGTGAAAAACAACAGAAAAAACAATGATTTTCCACGACGTTTTATACTGTTTGAACGCCATCTTTTTGCAGCGCGTTTTTGAGGCCCTTAAGAGAATTTTTTAGGTACTCAAAAACCACGAGAACAAAGTGTGCCAAGGCGTACGATGTATTTTCAGCTCAAATAAAATATCTCAGAGAGATCTTTCTAATGGTGTAAATCGTTTGTCAAACGAAGCTTTTATGAGAAAGTTACAACACAAACAGTGGAGGGTAAATTTTAAGACCCAACTAGCTTCAAGAGCCATAAATTTCTACTCCAAAATCTGACTGAGGGGTAGGAGAAGTCATTGGAAATCTATTGAACCATAGAATATAGTCTCATAGATGAATTAAATTTCTAGGCATGTTAAAGATGTGTAAAATGGCAAAGAAGGTACCTGTAGCATTCTAGACCAAAAACACGAATTGGCCTAGAACTTCAGCAGACTGTAACTAGCATCAAAGAACCCAGAAAGAGGTGAAACTTGGAAAGAGTGTCAATAATATGCATATGAAGAAACACAGTTGATCATCTATGAAAAATCCAATGGATTAGGTGCGAAATTGCATAATTGCAGCGCAGAGTTGAGCCTAGTTGAGAAATAAACAGAAAAAGTAATGAGCAACTTTCAAATAACCATAACTTTCAGCTCGAGACTCAGAATTGAGAATGGGAGTAGGCGTTGGAAAGGTGTTGGATAGTAGAATATAATTATCCACCCAGAAAATTGATCTGGGCATTCAATTTCCTTGGAAATCAGAAGAAATAATTCTAATAAATTATTGAACCAGAATGGTTCATATTTTCATGGAATTGTTGAATCAGTTAGTCTGACAAAGTTTTTTTGGCTGCACATTTTGCAGATTCAACAAAAAATAGATCAGATCAATATCAACACAGATTCCATAGGAATGGATGATGCACAAGGAAATTACAGCCAAGAATATGAGTTCAGAGGGATGAATTTCCATTTGGGCATGGAGAAGAAAGAGATGAAAACATGAATATGGTAGAGACCATTAAAAAATTTTAGAAGGATGTCCAAATCCATAAAGCTAATAATGAAAGGCTTATGAGAGACAAGGAACAACAATATGACTTCAACATAAAGTTATTGGAGATATTGAACATAATAGAAAAGAAATTGGATAAGGAGAGTGGTTCAAGAAAATCAAGAAGTCACAAGTCTCCTGATGAGAAAAGAAGAGAAAGAAGTGTTAGCAGACATCACCACCACTCCCCGAGGAATTTCAATGAGAGAGATCACAATATCTCAAGTCCATCCCCTCTCAGGAAGCATAAGAGTTCTGTGGTGGATGAGCTACAAGGAGAAATGAACAAAATCAAACCTCCTACATTTGATGGTGAGCACAAGAAGAATGAAGATGCAGAAACATGGTTTTTGGGCATGAAAAAGTATTTTCAATTGCATAATTATTCTTCTCATGCAAAAGGTAAAATTTCCGTCTATCAACCCAAAGGAAAGGCATCCATGTGGTGGGATCGGCTTGTGCAGGTGTAGCACATTAAAGAGAAAAGTGTTACTTGGAGGGAATTCAAGAAGTACTTTGAAAAGAAATACTTGACTAAGAGATACTATGACAAGAAAACGAAAGAGTTCTTTGAACTCAAGCTTGGGATTATGACAATAGATGAATATGAAAGAAGGTTTTTATAACTACTGAAGTATGTATCTTTCATTAAGGATGAGACAGTTCAAATTCAAAGGTATTTGAGTGGATTTCCATCATTCATCAGTGAAAAAATACAGTATGATGATCCCAAGACATTGGAGGAGACCATAAGATGAGCTAAATGCCTATATGATCAGTAAAAATCAAGGCCAACTTTCCAAAACACTTGGGAAGACAATAATAAATTCAAGATGGATCAAAGGAAGAAGGGGTCTAAGCCACTATTCTTCAGAAATAATACTCCGGGACAGTAAACTTCTAGAGAACCCATAACAATTGAGGCAGGGGGTCAAAGGCCAAGGAAGCCACCTATTCAATGTTGGAGTTGTAAAGGAGATCATATGTTCAGATATTGTCCTCACATAGGTGATAAAGTGAGGATTGTTCACAATGTACAACAAGCTGAAAAAGTGGAGGACATGGGCATAAATGTACCAAGGATCTATGTAGCCTTGGACAACAAGAAAGCAAAGTATCAGTCACATATGATTGAAGTGGAAAGTATGATCAACAACCAAACCATTGTTATTTTAATTGATTCAGGAGGTATTCATACTTATATAGTTCCTAAGATGGTGGAAAGTTTGCATCTGCCAAGAAGAAAGCATGCAATATCTTGGTTGGTGCAGCTGGCTACTGGATCCAAAAGAAACGTTAATGAGATGGTTAAGTCATGTCTTATGGACATGAATGGACTGAACACCAAGGCAAATTTGAACATCTTGCCTTTAGGTTCCTATGACTGTATAATTGGGATGGATTGGTTGGACCAACATCATGCTATGTTGGACTATCATAAAAAGGAATTTACTTGCTTGGATGAGATGGGGATCCTAAGGAAAGTGCAAGGAATTCCTAGGGAAGTAACCATCAAAGAAATTTCAGCATTGCAATTGAAGCAATGTTACAGAAAAGGGTGTCAAATATTTGCAGCACATATAGAAGAGACACCTAAAGATAGGGTGCCAAATTTGGAATATCATGCAGTCCTGAAAGATTTTGAATATGTGTTCAAGGAGGTACTAGGACTACCCCCAAAGAGAGATTTTGATTTCTCTATAAATTTAATGCCTGGAGCGGCTCCAGTGTCAAAGACTCCTTGCAAAATGAGTACACCAGATTTGGAGTTACAAATGCAACTTGAAGAAATTATGAAGAAGGGGTATATACGCCCAAGTGTGTCACCTTGGAGTGCCCCAGTCTTGTTCGTGAAGAAGAAATATGGGACATTAAGATTGTTCATTGATTTCAGACAGTTGAATAAAGTGACTGTAAATAACAAGTATCCTTTGCCAAGGATTGATGATATCTTTGATCAATTGAAGGATGAAAAGATGTTTTCAAATATAGATCTGAGGTCATGATACCATCAGGTAAGGATTAAAGAGGAATATATCATCAAGACTGGCTTCAAGACAAGGTATGGTCATTATGAGTTCACAATGGTGCCATTTGGGTTGTCAAATGCACCAGTTGTTTTCATGTGCTTAATGAATGGTGTTTTCCGAGATTATTTAGACAAGTTTGTCCTTGTCTTTATAGATGACATTCTTATATATTCTAAGTTAGAAGAAGAGCATGAGCATCATTTGACAATGGTTTTGCAAGCATTAAGGGAGCATCAGTTGTATGCCAAGTTGATCAAGTGCTCATTTTATCAAAAGAAAAATCATTATTTGGGACATATCATTTCAAAGGAAGGGATAGCAATGGATCCTGAGAAGATAGAATCCATTAGAGAATGGTGAGTGCCAAAGAATGTGACAGAGGTCAGATCATTCATGGGCCTTGCAGGCTACTATAGGAGATTTATTGAAGTATTTTCAAAGATTGCACACCCAATCACTTCCTTGCAAAGAAAAGGTGTGAAGTTTCAGTGGACATTGGATTGTGAAAATAGTTTCCAACACTTGAAACAATTATTAACAAGTGCTCCAATACTAAGGATTGCAAACCCAAATGAAGATTTCATTGTATGCACAAATGCATGTAAAGAAGGACTTGATGGGGTCCTCACTCAAAATGGGTTTGTTATATGTTATGAATCAAGGAAGTTGAAGGAGCATGAAAGACACTATCCCACTCATGATTTGGATTTGGCAGCCATAGTGCATGCCATGAGGAAATGAAGACACTACCTCATGGGGAAAAGGTTTGAGCTGAGGACAGACTATAATGGTCTGAAATATTTATTTGATCAACCAACTCTAAATGCTAGGCAAAGCAGATGGTTAGAATTTCTAAGTGAATATGAATTTCATATAAAGCATATCAAGGGAAAAGAGAACAAAGTGGTTGATGCACTTAGCAAAAGAGTGCATGAATTTCATGCTACAACCATTATCATGTACCAATCAGATTTGAAAGACAGAATTTTAGAGGCTGGAAAATTAGATTTGCAAAACAAGGAATTAGTGGCAAAATTATAGCAAGGTAATTTGCAGCAGAAAATTGAAGAATACAAGCTAGATAATGATGAAATTCTCATGTACAAGGGTAGAATTTATGTACCAAATTCCCAGGAGTTGAAAAATCTGATATTGAGGGAAATGCATAATGTACCTTATGTTGGGCACCCAAGTTTTCAGAAAACTATTGCAGTTGTTAAGAGCCAATATTATTGGCCAGGAATGAAGAAAGAAGTTGCAGAGTTTATTGCCAAATGTTTGGAATGTCAAAAGGTAAAGGCTGAGCATAGACACCCAGTTGGTTTGCTACAACCATTACCCATTCCTGAGTGGAAATGGGAAGTTGTAACCATGGATTTCATCACCAAACTGCCCAGAACAAACAAGAAACATGATTCTATCATGGTAGTGGTGGATAAGCTTACTAATGCTGCCCATTTTATTCCAGTTAAGCTCACTCACAAGGCATCCAACATTGATAATGTTTATATGAAAGAAATTTCTCGATTACATGGCATACCAAAGACAATTATGTCTGACAGGGATCCAAAATTTACTTCAAAGTTTTGGAAAGGATTATTTAATGGATTTGGAACAAATTTGAATTTTAGTACAACTTATCATCCAGAATCAAATGGACAAACAGAGAGGGTGAATCAAGTGACTGAAGATATGTTGAGGATGTATGTGATGGATAAACCATCAAAATGGGAAGATGATCCAGGTGGATATCGGTGGCCACCCACCTTCTCCAACTGGACCAAAACATGTTTCTGGCAATTTTGGTAATTTACTATTTTTAGCAGTTTTTAACTTCC
>SNQJ01S0009622.1:188802-205266 GCA_010110895.2 Picea sitchensis | reverse complement strand
AAAACACACCTCCTTGTGACTCCCATCATCATATTAACATTTAACAATTTATCTCAAAATATTTGAAATTATCTTCAAAAAATATATTACTCATATATCCAAAGAAAACATGTTGTCCAAAATTTCTGAAGTCAACTGTCATCAACCATAAATAACATAAAAACTCAAAAACCATATTTCCCACTCTGAGATGCAATCTTTCCTTGATTGTTGTTGCCACCCTTAGATTTTTCTGAATTCACTTTTGGCTGTGTTGAGCCTTTAGGCCTAATCTCCCTGATCACGTGAGAACAATCATCCCTCAAATGCATTTGGGAAGACACGGATTTATCAGAGCCATTGGAGGGTGAGGAAGGGGCAGCAGTGGATTTTCCTTTGTCAAGGGCATGATGGGCCTCAATTTTCAAACTTTTACTAGCATGAGAGGACTAAAATAGTGACTGAGCATGTTCAACTTGGACAATCGGGTTAATGGGCATGGGAGAAGGTAAGGACAAATTGGGATAGCCACGATGTTGGGAGACTGTCGGGTGGACAATCTCTTGCCATCCGTCGTTTTCAGGAACCTTGGGTTGCAATGAGACATGAGGGGGCACGGTAATACCATGGGCTTGTGGAGCTTGGAAAGGAGGCCTTTCAGGCCTAGGTTGAACCACTCCTTGCCCAATCCAATTGAAAAATCTGGCCTGAAACAACTAGCTTAAATCTTGTGAGTCATCATCAAAGTGTATGGATAACCTTGGCCTTTTTGGGCCTCTGTTCCAATTACCTTTCCCTCGGTTGCCCCTGCCATGGCTACCTCGGCTGAAAAAACTCATTCCTGCATGCATGATTGATTAGAAAATAGTCCTTTTAACAACCATACATGATAACTCTTTAAAAATATGAAATAGATTTTGGCTTAGCAACATATCAGGCTCATGCAATCTAATCCATACAAATTGTTTAACTGATTGTCAATGAGCAGGGGGTGAACAAGAGGTCCTGGGATATGTGAGGGGTTGTATTGAGCGAAACATGATATAATGAGGAGGAAAAGAACACGGTTATTGCTCAAAGACAACAAACAATCAACTATAACACAAACCCAAGAAAACATCACTGTAATCCAACTAAGACATTGCTACTTCCAACTGCTTCAATATATAATTCTTCTTGACTGTAATCAATTTTAGAAAAGGGAGTGAAAAATGAATGTGGGAAGGCGATGGGGTTGTAATTAGTGAAAAGAAGAATAATGGTGGGGAAAGAGAGCAGGTATTGTTCATAAAATTAATTAAGTAATACATATAACCATTCTGTAAAAGGAAATACACCAACAAAATGACCATTGTGATCGAATTAACAACTACTGTGTATAGTTCACAAAACTCTGTGCATTAACTAGTTCATTGTTCATAATCAGATATTTAACACAATGTCATCAAACAAGACAATATGCATTCCACAACAATCTATAGGGAAGCTTTGTTTTTCTCATTTATCCATTTAACATTTAAGCAATTTTCAAATGAATACACAACCAATTACTTCCACTCTGCTCATCAAATGCAAACATAAAAATTGTGCTCCATTATGTCTCTTAATTCATTTAATAATTAGATTGCAATGAGGTTATACTGTCACAACATCTGTGCCTATCACTGTTAAAATGCATGATATTCATTTAACATACATAGTGGATAGTCAACCCAATGATCCATATTTATCTTGCAAATATCATATCTTTCCAATTAAACATGCAGATAACAATCACCACTTCAACTTGTGCTATGATGTGCAATATACAACCATTTGACAAAATGCAAGTGTACTTTTGTGACTGTACAGGTCTGATTTTATTTGACTCTAAACATTCAAAATGTTGGGCTATCCATCCAACACAACGAGGCAACAACAACATACCCGACCTAGTAATACAAATTATCAAACTGCTACAAAGCCATGTTTAAAAAATTTGTGACTATCTCTGAGTGCGCAACCAAAAAATTATCCATAGCATACATAGTGGGCGACCATACCATAAACACCATGATTACAATAATCCCATGGAAATTAAACACCCAGTCATAATAATCAACAACATGACCTAACATGTTGTAAGAATGCCACACATACCCGCGCATCAACATGAAGCGATGTTGTGACTTACTCAATTAAAACAATGTTGGGTTATCAATTCATAAAACACAAGGACAATGACTGTGTATTTGAATTATCCAATTAACCATGTTGAGCTTATCCATTCAATTATAAAAACAATGCAGCAACTAGATACCAAAGAAACACCATTGTCACACAATCAATGGGGCGAGCCAGTAATCCACTTTGTCGACAATACACACCAACCCACAACAACCAATAGTAAACACGACAGGACACAACGATATTCTCTATCAACCCTCAGACTTGAGGAGTCAAGGGTTTGCTTTGTGGACCAACACGGGGAGGCTAGAGTCGACTCCTCTCAATGGTGAAAATCTCTAAGACCAATCAGTGCACACACAGAGAATACCACAATTCACTTCGTGGACAGGGTGACTATTCTTGTGACAGGAGAGGCTCTGTAATGATACTTAGCACATGTAGGGTATAACCCTCGTGTCTCTCCCAACCAACCAACTAACAATGCTGAGGTGAAAAGAGAGCCATGAAAAACCAATATAACCCATTGCGCGACCATTAGTAGCATGAACAACCCAATGCCCAAGTGAACAATATGCAGTGACACAAAGCACTTCCAACCCATTAAACCCCATAAAATCCAAAGAATGAGCATGGTGATACGAAAACGTGAAGACATTCGGCCACTAAGACCAAATGAAACCCTCCAACTAAACCAACAAGGATGACAGAGAGCCTTTATGGCTGCTAACACTCAGGACAACCAAATACACTGTAACTTCATAAATTATCACAGAGAAAGCCACCAACGATTCATTCCAGAAAAAATCACAATTTTACACAGTTTCCATACTTAAGGAAAAACACAAACCCATACATATGAGCCAATATCCATTTCATAACCAAAGAAAACTCATGGATGGCAAAAAAAAAGACATACCTATAATCAAAATACCTTAAAACGCGAGTTGACCGAGCAGTTCCTCTCTTCTTGAAAGTCAGAGCCTAACCACAACAACATAGTTTGAACAATAGCTCGACTAGGGTGGCGGCTGGTGGAAGGAGTAAGGGTGGCGTTCAGTAAATGCACGTTGCCTCCATCCCCAGTCCATTAATTCCTTAATACACGCCAACAATCTTTCATTAACTCAATTAATTAAACCATGCATCGAAACCATCAACCATCAAAACCAATAGCGTGGCCCATATCAACTTATGCCATAACATAATTATAATGCATATCGACTGTATAACTCAATAAATCACATAACTATTAACTTATTAGCTAGGATAACAATAATCCATTAAAATTCAATGCATGTAGTGCAGTATATTTGCATAGTTAGATTCCTTCCTTTTGCATTTTTTAATATTTCTTTTTCCCTCTTCCAACTACTCTTTATGTATTGTTAATAACATATATGTTGTGCAGGTGTCCTAGTAATGGATCCAAGAATAGATAGAAATGGTATCAATGAATAACATAGATTGTTGTAAAATAAAACTTGAGCTTAGAGTAACAGAAAAAACACATAACACGCCTAATCCATCATCTAAGTGTCGCAATTTGCACCAACACATAATAAGACCTATCCATCGCCAATAACAATAAGATCTCATCAACCATGTAAGCAGTGTTGAACAATAGCACAACATCAAATAAGAACCAGATCTAATCTCCACTCTACAAGGGCGTCCCACCTACTAGTATTATTTAGCTTTATAATAATAGGCTTTAGCAACACTTTGCGGGCAAAAATTCGTTGCGATTTTAATCGTCAACAAACTAGCGAATCCACAGGGAAATTTGTTTTCAAACATATTTAGAACTCAGAACTCAAGTTTCGTAGACCAAAAACAATAGGTCAGGAAGATATAACTAGGAAGATCATGCAATAGGGGGAAGTGAGCGGATTTAATGGAAAAATGACCGAGAATTTAGGAATAACTCATGAAAAGTGTTAAGTATGAGGGGTTTTACCACTGTATGCATAATCATTCAACCATAATCTTCTCTTAACTTCAAGGAGAAACTTTTTGGACTTATTAAAAAAAAAATAAAAAAATCTCAATGGACGAAGAAATGACAAGAAGAAGCGAGGAATAACCAATTCTTTATAAGACAACAATGAAAATATATAAAAATTTCAAGGGTGCCTTAAAAAAAAACATCGTAGAAGCTGTGTAAGCTTGATTTTTATTGACTAACAATGCTTTGTAGGAGTGTCACTGTGGTAGAATTGATCCAACATCCTATTTTGACCAAATTAACTAAAATATGATAGGAAACAAAATCACGACAGAAGTAAAATTGCAGAAATTAAAACAACAGTAATAAAAGACAGAAACGAAAAAGCAATAAGAAATGTTTTAACACAGAAAGCAGAAGTCAAACTACCGTAAGGAAAAAAAGAGAAGCACAAAAATGAAAGCAGATTTAGGCTACTAGTATACAGAAAATCCAAACAACATTAGAACTTTTCATGTTGGTCCCTCGCAATATTTCAAGCGAGAACTTTTAGTGCTGCAGGAAAACAATTTCTTCTGTAAATCCTTTAAAATGTAAGAGTTAGTGTCCAAGACAAAATCGATTTTGAAAGGACCCAAAAACAACACTTGGAACTCTGATGTAATTATCATCCCTTTGACGCACACAATTAGATCATTAAGATAGAGATGGATACTGACCAATTCATTGAAAGTTGTGTGTATAAGTATTTTAAAAGCAGTACTTGCATCAAGTAAGCCAAAAAGAAGGCATTTATAATACATGGTACCCCAATTAGTGATAAGAGTGGATTTGTGAGCATCTTCCCCTTTCACCTTGATTTTCTTGCAACCCAAAAAACTGTCAAGTAAGGGCTTTAACTGTGACTCTATAACCTGTTGCAAAACCATTTCCATACTGAGAGAAGGAAAAGGATTTCTTATAATCACTTGCCTGAAGGTTCAAAAATTAATGCAAGTTCTAATATGATCAGTGGTCTTCGAAACAAGTACCCAATTGGAAACCCATTCAGGGTGGACTAGAAAAATAATCCCAGCCCTTAAGAGATTCTCCAACTCCCTTTGAAAAGTTGCTTTAAATGCAGAGTCAATAGGCCCTTGTTTTTGCCTAGCTAGTTTCATGCCTTCATTGATGGGGATAACATGTCGTGTAAGACCAGGATCAAAACCACGAAGATCCTTATAAGACCAAGAAAAAAACTTTTGAAATCCACCAAGTAGTTTCAAAAACTTCATTTCTTCTTTATCAGAACATTGGGTACTTATTTTAACATTCATTGAGGATTCGAGTGCCCCAATATTCTAGGAGATGGTTTCAACCACCTTCCTTCATAACTCCTCTTCTTTCTATTTTTCTTTATTGCCTACATCACTCGATGAAAACTAACTCTTAAGAGGATCCAAGCCCTCATGAATCTTATTGTTTTATATGGATATAGTTTCCTCGGGCTTAAGAGGTTCATATTGAATGAAAGAACAATTTCTCTCATCGTTAGGGAGGGCCTGCCAAGATTCTACACTGTCAGGGATATATGGAAAATATAGACCTTGAAAAGAACAATCAGGCCTGTGAGGCAAAAGTTGTTGATTATGAGAAGCTGCAAAGACAGCTAACCGATCAACCATTGAATTCAACTCCCTCTTAACATAATTGATGTTGAAAGATAAAATGTTTAAGGTAAGCGCCCAAATAGTTTGGGTGTATCGTTTCAGCAACCTGTCGCTAGGTGAGTAAATTTTACGTACAATATTCACAACAAGTTCAGAATCCCCAAAAACTGAAAGGTGACCACAACCAATATTATAGGCATTCTCAATGCCTAATAACAAGGCTTCGAATTCAATGACATTGTTACTGCAAGCGAACTCCAACTGGTAAGAAAAGTTATGGATTTTTCCTACAGGAGAAATCAAGATAATTCCAGCTTTGTTACCTTCATTAGAGCATGAAACATAAAAGTGCATGTGCCACATGCCATCATCCAAATCGATTTGTTCCATGGGATGTTATCCTCCTCAACAAATATGGAATACACTCCCAGGTCCTCTTTGATATAGTTTACGTTAGGCTGTGGGACACTCTCTATGTAAGGTGATATCCTTCCTTCTCTAAGGACTATAATGTTTTTTTCGTTCCGAGGAATGGATAAATGTGTTCCGTCGAGTGAGAGGTATCCACCCGTTAACGCTTGCCAATCTCTTCCTAAGATGATTGAGTAATTGCTTACTGACATGTCAATTACCTGAATGTTGAGGGTTGTCCTTATTTTCAAGTGAGCGCTCAAAACTAAGGTCACATCGTTAATCTCACCTATGGTTGTTTGTTGTAGACTATTATACAAGAACATGCTTTTGGTGTTTTCATTTATACAAGACAAGCCTAGATCTTCCATAATAATCTTTGACATCACACTTGGGCTTGAACGACCATCAATGAGGCAACAATGGAAAATTTTATCCATAATCTTTACAGAAATATAAAAGGGGGGTTTTTTACAGGGTATCTAAAGTTATGTACACCTATTTTATTTATAGAAGAATCATGTTCATTTACCTCTTTAGAAAGATTGGCTACAATGGAATCTTTTTCTTCCATGAATTGTTTCAGATGCATCTTTTGTTTAGGGATGGCAACCATGTCTAGAAGGGTTTCATCTGCTTTGATGTTTTCCAATTGATTCAAGATATTGTATTTGGAAGAGGGGAGAGGGCGAGTAATTCCTTGACTCTCAGGAATTTTATGAACCTGGAAAATTGCAGCGAGTGAGGATGAGCTCAGGCTTGAAGAACTGCGGGGAGGGTCAAATTTTCCCTTGGGAGCATAGGCCTTGTTCCTATTATTGATGACCATGACATCTTCTGGATCTGCAAAATCTAGTACATTCATAGTATCTTCTAGTATCTTACCAAATATCTTATCTCTAGCACTCTTCTTTACTTCACATGTGGTTTCCTCGTGGTGTTCCTCATAGAAGTTGCACCAACTTTGAGGCAAGATAGCTTTAGGCTGAAAATTATTTTCAACTAGATTTCTAAAAGGGGGTGAAAAAGAGGATGAAGCTCTAGGGGTGAGAGGGGAAACAGTTCCCTTTCGCTCGAACGCTATCATACGATTATTCATATATTGTACTAGTTGCAAGAGGGCATACATGTCCGTCTGTTTAACCGATTCTCCCTGGGGAAGCTCTGTTCTTTCAAGTTGTTCTTCATACTCTGAACAAGTATGCAGAGAGGAACCAACATTATCAATGGATTTTTCCTCAAGCCTATGATGGTAGGGGGAAGGCAATGCATTGTAGTAATGCATGAAAACAGCTTGGTTCTGAGGGCGGATGAGTTCGAGGATTTGATTGTATAACTTGGTGAAATGCAAGTTGAAAGAATTGATGGTCTCACCATCCTTATAGGTGACGTTATTGGATTCCCTTAACTTCTCGGCTAGGCTTTTAGATTACCCATAAGTGGATCGGAACCAACAGATTAATTCCTCCCAAGTAGACCGAATATTAGGAGGAAGGTCAAAGAAACCGGTCACATCCTTTCCTTCCAAGGAATTGACGAATAAGCGCATGCAAGTATCATTGTCATTGGCCCCTATGTTATGAAAATCATTAGAAAATTCCACCAGGTGTTCATTTGTAGTGACAGTGTTATTTCCCAAGAACCTAGGAAGATGCTCTTTAAATTTAGGAAGTGGATGAGCAGCAGGTGCTAGGTTAAGAGGAGAGGACACATGCCACGGTGTGGTTGTGGCGTCTTCTTCGAACTGAAAAATCCCATACTTTTTAATGACTTTGGTGGGATTCATGGTATATTGGACAAGGATATGGTGGCTATATATGTTGGAAATATAACTAAGAGGGGGGTGAATCGGTTATATATATAAGCTTGAAACTTTTCCCCTTTTTTTAAAATTATTTCTAGATTATTAGTTAATATGTTGTTGATAACTTAACATGCATAGATATATAATGATCCATCACAGAATAGACAGAGACACTGATTTTCCTGAGGAAACCCATAAAGGGTGATAACCTCTTCTTCTTAGGATTCCAATCAAGCTCCAACTTTCATGTACATCACATTCTTTGAGCTCCAACTCAAATATGAGGCTATAACCTATGATAGCAAGCTACAACTTGCAAAGAGCACCAACTCTTAGATTTCTCTAGAACCAACTAGATGGAAGCACCAACTCCTAGGTTTTTCTAGAACCAACCAGATGGAATCACCAACTCCCATATTTCTTCTAACATCAACTAGAATTTAGAGGACTACAATCCTCCCTAGCACCACCCTACCACCCTGATTGATTCTTGCAAAACTTCTACTTACTTTCTCTGTATCTGATATGGTCTGTTACAGCTCCAAGTCTCCTCTACCTTCTTTAACTTCTATCCTCTATTTTGTTTTTGCATCTTTTTGCTTCTATGCTCTGCTCTCTTTCCTCGAGTGCACCACACCCTCTGTTCAACTTCTCTTATGCCTTTTTATGCTCTATGTTTCCTCTGCATCCTATACACTGCATCTATGATCTCCACTTCAGGTACTGCTCTTCGTCTCTTCCTACCCACATGCATCACCATCGAAAATATCACACACTATTATATGTTCTGTATTTCTTTCTCATGTCGAGTCCTCCGCCCGATCATCATATCAACTCTTCGTCTTCTCTAGAGGTTATGTTGTATCTTTTCATCATTAGTGGCAGTTATTGAAAGATTCTTTGGCTTCTTTGTCTATCAAAACTCTTCGTCTTCTCTGTCAATTACAACCAGTTGATTATGGCTTCTTTGGCTTCTAATCCCCTTCCTTCATGTGACCACCGATGGTGACCAAACGCCTATTCAAAAGGCACTTTGCATTCTTGGTTTAGCGAGCACTAGCTCCCTTTTTTTTCAATATGACCTTGGGCGATTAACTTCACATGACCATGTGATTTCGGGTGCGATCTCTCTTCTACTTAGCCCACTGTCGCATGTGACCTCGAGCTACATTCTTGCACAAGTGAACGATTGTGGGCACGTGAAATAGTGGTTTGGGATTAACCACTTTTCTCCCTGCAATCTACCTCCAACTGCCACATACCCTTTCTCCGATATCGTGGTTGCAATTGTGGCCTGCCCTCAGAAAATTATCTTCCGAGCAACTTCTGATCCCTTAATCAGGCGTGATCGTCAATATCACGGTCTCTGATAGATTCCCTTGATCATCAACTCAAATATCTTGTCTTTTCCTGCCTTCTTTTCTCCGTCCATGCGTGATCCTTAGTCTCAACGACCAAGTGACATGTGGCCCTCCAAACCAACGGACGAGATTGATTTCACCTTTCGGGCTTTGGGAGTCTCAATTCTCAAACTCTGCTTGCTCCCAGAGAATTTCACTTGGATTCCACGATCCAACGATGCGTGTCCACTTTTGGATCAACAGTCACAATCCCTTCGAGTATTCAGGATTCAAAAATCTTGATATTTCGACCTTTCAACCTTCCTTTGCTTTTTCCTGGAGATGAAAATCGACTGACGCGTGTCCCTTTTTGGATCGACGATCGAGATCTCCTTCGTGTCTTCGGACTTCGAAGATTTCAAATCTCAACTTCTCATTTCTTCTAACTGGATATCTTCCGAAATGGAAGATATGTTGACATTTTTCCTTCTCAAATAAACAGTCACAATCCCTTCGGGTATTCAGGGTTCAACAATATCAACTTTCCAACCTTTCCTCCTTCCTTTGATTTTATCCAGAGTTAGCAATCGACTGACGCATGTCTCTTAGAATCGAACGGTTGATATTGTATTTAGGTTTCCGGGGTTCGGGAATCTTAACTCTCAACTTTCTTTTCTCACTTTTCCCAGAGTGTTTTTCCCCAAACTGCACAGATTTCTGCTTCACATCCTTCTGGCAATTGACGGTCTGGATCTTCTTCGGGTATTTGACGTTCGAGACTTCGGGACTTTAGGCTAATCGTTGTTGGTAAAAC
Organism: Picea sitchensis; assembly: GCA_010110895.2. Taxonomy (NCBI): domain Eukaryota; kingdom Viridiplantae; phylum Streptophyta; class Pinopsida; order Pinales; family Pinaceae; genus Picea; species Picea sitchensis. The sequence continues at coordinate 195,155 of SNQJ01S0009622.1, read as the reverse complement.
TCCCAGAGTGATGTCACTTACTTATGTCACTCGATGATGTGTCATGAGCCTAGTAGCTGCCATGTGTCACTTGGATTTGTGATTTTCACATACCTGAAATGTTGAATCAACTTGACACTTGTCATTGTCTGAATATGCCACATGTCCTTGCTGACATAGGCTTGCTGACATGGATCCTCATTCTCTTTAGGACTTTGGGTATTTCGACTTTTCAAGTTGCCAATTCTTTCGAAGTGAGAATCCCCGAACAATAACCTCCTCGCAAATTTTAGACCCGAACTAAATGTTGTTCGTCGATCATGTTCTTAGATTGACGGCTCGATCTTTCTGCGATACTGCTTTTCTATCTTATCCTATCCTTCCACTTTAAAATTATCTAACTGTTGTCATTTACTTCGGCTCTCCGACTCTCCGGACTTCGGGTTTTTCAAGTCTCAAACTAAAGAATCCTGGAAGTGATTTTCTCCGGAGTTGTGGATCGTGTGCCACCTGTCAATCTTGACGATAGATGGTCCCTGCTTACTTTGTGACTTTGACAAGTTCACTCTCCTATGCTCATCCAAAGGCTTAACCTTCATGCATTTACTTCTGGATCCAACAACTATTGATCCTCGGTGCTCAGATCCAACGGATCATATCTGTACCTCTCCTCTGCACTTCCTCTGGTCACTGGACGTTGATCTAACAATCATTGGGTATTCAGGATTGGTGATCCAACGACCACTATCGTTCTTCCTCATGAGCTTTATGATCTCTCTGACTTAGAAGGTTTTCTAAGTGTTCAAAGGTCTTGACCTTTGCTCCTCCTGCAAGTCTGTCTCTTGGACCTCGGCTGCACTTCTGGAAAGCACAAAGCACTATCTCTTCTGAGCTTTTATATATGTATATTGTTCTCTCCTCCTCCTAATATTACGCTTACTTCTTCTCTGCCTTCTGTTCTTTCAATCAATGACAAGCACACTCTTCTTGTAAACATGCCAACAATGTCCCCCTTTGGCATTGATGGCAACCTTGACTGACAGGTTACTTAGATCTCCAACTGTAGCATCCATACCACTCCTTTTCTCCCCCTTTGACATCAATGTCAAAGAAAAAATGCTCCCCCTGATTTGTTGCAGTACTTTTCTGGAGGTATAAGATATTCAATCAACACATACTCCCCCTGACTAGATAGATTGTTTTAACTTGATAACAGGGTCATGCCCAACTTTTGGCGTAGAGACTCAAACTGAGATTTTGCAAGTGGTTTAGTGAAGATATCAACAATCTGATCTTTGGATGGAATATAATGCAAAGAAACAACAATGTTTGTCACTTGTTCCCTCAAGAAATGATATTTGATGGGTATATGCTTGGTCTTGGAGTGAAATATAGGATTCTTTGACACACTAATTGCACCAGTATTATCACAATGGATTGGGATTGGTACAGTATATTTTACCTCCAATTCTACAAGTGTCTGAATCATCCACAATACTTGAGTACAACAAGTGGCAACTGCAATGTATTCAGCTTCTATAGTTGATAAGGAAATTGAACTTTGCTTCTTGCTAAACCATGCTACAAGGGAATCTCCTAGGAAGAATGCACCTCCACTCGTGCTTTTCCTTTCATCCACGCAGTTATCCCAATCAACATCTAATTAGACTGATAGTTGAAAATTTTGATTCCTAGGATACCATAGGCCATAGTTCATTGTTCATTTCAAGTATCTGAATATTCTTTTGACAACTAAAAAATGACTATGTTTAGGTGCAGCCTGATACGTCCCTACCATGCCAACAACATGAATTATGTCTAGACGAGATGTTGTGATGTAAAATAGGTTTTCTATCATAGACCTATATGAACTTTGATCAACATATGGTGAGTCATCATCCTTGCTTAACTTGCATCCAATGACCATAGGTGTGCTCATAGGTGTAGAATCCTCCATTTGAAACCTTTTCGACATTTCTTTTAGATATTTCTCTTGAGAAAGAAATATTCGATCAGACCTCTGAGTAATTTGCAGACCAAGAAAAAAAGACAGTTCCCCTATAATAGACATTTCGAATTCAGACTGCATGGAAGAAGCAAACCATTGCACCAATGAAGAATTATTTCTCCCGAAGATGATGTCATCTACATAGCCCAACATAATGAACAAATCATTACCCTCTGTTTTGATATATAGATTGTTGTCAACTATTCCTCTCTTGAACCCTTTGTCTTGAACATACCTATCCAGTCTATGATACTAGGCATGGGGAGCTTGTTTCAACCCATATAAGGCTTTCTTTAGCTTGCAAACAAAGTCAGGTTTATCTAATAGTTGGAAACCCTTTGGTTGTTCCATATAGACTTCTTCTTTTAGATATCCATTTAGAAAAGTTGACTTGACATCCATTTGATAGAATTTAAACTGTTTATGACAAGCATAAGCAAGGAACATTCTAATAGCTTCTAATCTTGCTACAGGAGCAAATGTTTCATCAAAACCCAGTCCTTCTATTTGAGAATATCCTTTGCAGACCAATGTAGCCTTATTTCTTACAATATTTCCTTTCCCATTCATCTTATTTTTATAGACCCATTTGGATCCTATTACATTTTTATTTGTTGGCCTAGGAATGAGTTCCCAGGTGTCATTCTTTTCAATCTGGTCGAGTTCCTCATTCATTGATTTTAACCAATTTACATCTTCACTGGCTTCATTGAAGTTCTTGGGTTCCACCATGGATATGAAGGCTATATGTGATTTCTTAGTGTATTTGAGTATCCTCCTCCTGGTTTGTACACCTTTTTCTTTCTCACCAATTATTTGACTTTCAGGATGATTCTTTTGAGTAATTCTGGAGGAAGGATTTGATGTTGATTTTTGCACTGACTCTTCTTGTTTGGGTGTCTCTTCTCCACCTGATTCATCATCTTCTTGTGACTCTGGGATTTGTTGTTCTTCATTTTCATTATTCTCATCATCTTTTTCATCTGGCTTAGTGCTTATTCTTTGTTGATATTTTACAGGAGCTTCTTCATAAATTCAAACGTCAATACAGTCTACTAATTTATGCATTATTTTTTTAAAACATATGTATCCTTTACTTTTCGTTGCATATCCTAATAAGATAACTTCATCAACTCTTCTATCAAATTTTCCCAGATGATCATCATTATTTTTGATGTAGCAATTACTTCCAAATACTTGTAAGTGCTTATTAGATGTAGGTCGACCAAACCACAACTCATGTGGAGTTTTATCACTGTTCGGCCTTAGATGTGCATTGTTCAGAATATGAACACCTATGTGAACAACCTCCACCCACTAGAAGGTTTGTGAAATTTCCCTTTCATTCATCATAGCCCTTTCCATCTATTGAACTTATCTATTTTTGCGTTCTACAACTCCATTTTGTTGAGGAGTACCTGGAATAGTATATTCTCTTTTAATTCCATGTCTGTCACATAATTCTTTGAAATATCTTGACATAAATTATCCTCCTCTGTCTGAGTGAATTTCCTTTAACTTACTTCCTGTCCGATTCTCGACTAATGCCTTAAATTTTTTGAACTTATCAAACACATCATATTTTTCTCTCAGAAAGGCAACCCACGTACGTCTGGAGAAGTCATCGATGACCAGCATAAAGTAACATTCTCCTCCAGTTCCTTCCTTTCGCGATGGTCCACACATATCCATATGAACAAGTTGAAGAGGTTTCTCTGAAGATGTAAAAATATTTGATTTGAATTGAGCACGAGTCAGCTTCCCCATTTGGCAGGACTTGCATACATAGTTATTAGGCTTAGAAATTTTTGGAAGGTCTTTCACAACACCTTCATTATTCAGTTTGACAATATGATCAAAATTTAGGTGTCCAAGCCTTCTGTGCCATAACCAACTTTCATCAATTTTGCTTAAATGACATTTATCCTTATCTTCCTTCATAACATATACATTGTTTTCGGTTCTAACCCCTTTTGCAAGCAGCTCTCATGTGTTTACTATATTTATTTTACAATCCTTGGCAGTGAAAGTGACTTCACATCCTCTGTCACATATCTGACTGACACTAAGAAGATTATTCTTTAAACCATCAAAAAATAATACTTCTTGAGATTTTCTTCTTCCATTACTTAAGTTTACTAGACCTTTACCTATGATCTTTCCTGGACCATCATTTCCAAAGGTCACACTCCCTGATTTATTTTCCTTGAGTGATAGGAACTTACTTTTGTCACCTGTCATATGACTGGAGCATTCGCTGTCAATATACCAAAAGTCTTTTTGTCTTTGAGCTGACAACACCAATCCACACTTGTTATCTTCATTATTCTTCCAAACCTTGTCGTTTTCAGCTCTGTGATTTGAATCTGGCTTATAGTTCTTTAAGAGACAATCTGCAACTTTATGTCCATAATTATGAAAGATGTAACATTCTGGTTCATTGAATAAAGGATCATAACGATTGTTATGCTTAGTCTGCATCTTTTTCCTAGCCATCACATGATTTGCAGTATGTGGTTGTTTGTAACCTGGTTGTCTCATTCTTTGTTGAGACATGTATTTATTCCTTGGTTGTCTGGATTTCTCATGTCTAAATCTTAGAGAACAATTTATAGCTTTGTGGCCAAAGTTAGAGAAGTAAAAACAATATCCATAGAAAAAATCTGTGTACTTGGAAAATGGTTGTCTTCTTTGAGTAGATCGATTTCTTCCATGCTGATGATTTCCTTGAGAAGAGACTGCATTATTTCTTTGTTCTTCAGATTCAGTTCCGATATATTTTCCTTCACTCCTCCTTGGCGACTGATTATCTTCCTTTGTTTTTGCAGGTTTGTTGTTGTCAGTAGTTGTAGATTTGACAAACTTGATGGATTCTTTGTTGCTTGGCTGACCACTACTTGATCCCTCTTCATAACCCAAACCATTTTTCAACTTTGAACTTCTTTGCTGATTCAGAATGGAGGCTAATCCTTCCGAGGCTTTAATACTTGTCAGATTCTGATGATACAAGGCCTAGAATTTCTCTAGATATTTTCTGACGGTCACTGCTTCAACTTCCAATTTTTCACTTTTTGTTTTGGCTTCCTTCAATTTTGTTTGAGGATGTATTCAATCTTCTTATCTTATTCTAACTTAACCTTCAACATATTAATTTCTTCAGATGGTTCCTTGCATGTTTTCTCATACTTGAGCAGTAATTGTTTTTCTTTTTTCTTTTTCTTTTCTCTTAGTCTATCAATCTCTTCCATGGCACTGACAAGTTCTCCTTCAAGATCTACTTTTACTTCATAGTCAACGAACTCAATTCTTGTATCTTCAGTGTTTAGATCTTCTAAATATATTAGCATGATATCATTTATTTTATCTTCAATAGAAGAGTCACTGCTTTCATCATCTGAGGGATCATCATCATTGTTTACACATAGGTTTTTCTTCTTAAAAAATTTCTATTTATAGACCTTTTTGTGTTTGTGCTTCTCTTCATCATCATATGTCCAATCCTTTATTTTGTGAGGACACTTAGATGAAAAATAACCTATCTTACCATATTTGAAACATTTCAAGAGAAGTTTACCTTTGTATTTTCCTGATCCTTTCTTCAGTCTTCTCACAAAATTTTCTTCAATCTCATCTATATCGGAGTCTGTGTTTTTATCTACTTTAAAATATGCCTCTCTTGTAGTGGATTTACCTTTGGTGATTGTCATTTCATAAGAAGTTAGGGTTCCAAGAATTTGATCTAGTGTCAACATTTTGAGATCAACTATTTCCTATATAGCAGAGACCTTTGAGTTAAATCTATCAGGAAGAGATCTTAATATTTTCTAGACTAGAAAATAATCAACTATCGTTTCACCTAGGCCTTTCATAGTGTTGGCAAGTTATTCTATACGTAATAAGTACGTACTGATAGTTTCATCTTCATCCATATTTAACTGCTCAAACTTCAGTCCGTGAGTCTGAAGTTGTGTGTCTTTCACCTTTTCATCACCTTCATAACTACTTATCAGCTTGTCCCACATAACTTTTGTTGAATCACAGTGCATGACTTTGACAAACTCTGCTTTTGCAAGCCCACTCAGAATAGCATTCATATCTTTAGCGTTGAATCTGAATTCTAGCTTTTCATCCTTATTATCTAGTACAACTGGATTTACATAACTAGTCTCTACCACATCCCAGACATCTGCACCTAAAACCATTATGTAGGTTCTCATCCTAACTTTCCAAAAGGAAAAGTTTGTTCCATTGAAAAGGGGGGCCTTATTGGCTGAAGTTCCCTCATGAATTTTCATGTTTAAGCTTACTGATATACCTTTAAATAAAAGGAACCCGCTCTGATACCAATTGTTGGAAATATAACTGA
>SNQJ01S0009622.1:156027-188662 GCA_010110895.2 Picea sitchensis | reverse complement strand
TTCATAGATATATAATGATCAATCACATAATACACAGGGACACCGATTTTATTGAGGAAACCCATAAAGGGTGAAAACCTCTTCTCTAGCACCAACTCGCAGAGAGCACCAACTCTCAGATTTCTCTAGCACCAACTAGATGGAAGCACCAACTCCCAGGTTTTTCTAGCACCAACTCCCAGATTTCTTCTAGCATCAACTAGAATTTAGAGGACTACAATCCTCCCTAGCACCACCCTACCACCCTGATTGATTCTTGCAAAAATTTTACTTAATTTCTCTATATATGATATGGTCTGTTACAACTCTAAGTCTCCTCTACCTTCTTCAACTTCTATCCTCTATTTCGTTTCTACCTCTTTCTTCTTCTATGCTATGCTCTCTTTCCTCCAACACAACACACCCTCTATTCAACTTCTCTTCTACCTATTTATGCTCTGTGTTGCCTTTTCATCCTATACACTGCATCTCTGATCTCCGCTTCTGGTACTTCTCTTCATCTCTGCCTACCCACATGCATCACCATCGAAAACCACACACACTATTCTCTGTTATGAATTTCTTTGTCATGTCGAGTCCTATGCCCAATCATCACAACAACTCTTTGTCTTCTCTGGCAGTTATGTTGTATCTGTTCATCATCAGGGGCAGTTATCCAAATATTCTTTGGCTTCTATGGCTGTCGAAACTCTTCATCTTCTCTGTCAATTACAACTAATCAATTATGGCTTCTTTGGCTTCTAATCCCCTTCCTTCATGTGACCATCGGTGGTGACCAAACGCCTATTCAAAAGGTGTTTTGTGTTCTTGGTCTAGCAAGCGCTAGCTCCCTTTTTTTTCGATATGAACTTGGGCGATTAACTTCACATGACCACGTGATTTCGGGCGCGAGCTCTCTTCTCGTTAGCCCACTATCACATGTGACCTCGGGCTACATTCTTCTGCAAGAGAATGATTGTGGGCACGTCCAATAGTGGTTTGGGATTAACCTCTTTCCTCCCCACAATCTACCTCCAGTTTCCACGTACCCTTTCTCCGATACTGTGGTTTCAATTGCAGCCTGCCCTCAAAAAATTATCTTCCGAGCAACTTTTGATTCTTAATCAGGTGTGATCATCGATATAGTGGTCTCTGATAGATTCCCTTGATCAACGACTCATATCTCTTGTCTTTTCCTGACTTATTTCCTCCATCCACATGCGATCCTTAGTCTCAATGACCAAGTAACATGTGGCCCTCCAAACCAATGGACGAGATCGATTTCTCCTTTCGGGCTTCGGGAGTCTTGATTCTCAAACTCTACTTTCTCCCAGAGCATTTCACCTGGAGTCCATGATCCAACGACACGTTTCCCCTTTTGGATCAATGATCACAATCCCTTCGGGTATTTGGGGTTCGAAAATATTGACTTTCTTACCTTTCAACCTTCTTTTGATTTTTCTCAGGACTGACAATCCACTGACACGTGTCCCATTTTGGATTGACAGACGAGAACATCGTCGGGTCTCCGGACTTCGAAGATTTCAAATCTCAACTTCTCATTTCTTCTGACTGGATATCTTCTGAAATGGAAGATCTATTGACATATGTCCTTCTCGAATCAATGGTCACAATCCCTTCAGGTATTCGGGGTTCAACAATCTCAACTTTCCAACCTTTCCTCCTTCCTTTTCTTTTATCCGGAGTAAGCAATCGACTGTTTCTCTTAGAATCGGAGGGTTGATATTGACTTCGGGTTTCTGGGGTTCAGGAATCTCAACTCTCAACTTTCTTTGCTCACTTTTCCTGGAGTGTTTTTCCATGAATTGCACAGATTTCTGCCACGCGTCCTTCTGGAAATCGACGGTTTGGATCTTCTTCGGGTATTCGACGTTCAGAATTTAGGACATTATTCTAATCGCCAGTGGTAAAACTCCTGGAGTGACATCACTTACTTACGTCACTTGATGATGTGTCATGAGCCTAGTAGCTGCCACGTGTCACTCGGATTTGTGATTTTCACATACCTGAAATGACGAATCAACTTGACACTTGTCATTGTCTGATTGCACCATGTGTCCTTGCCAATGTAGGCTTGCTGACGTGGATCCTCATTCACTTCAGGACTTCGGGTATTTCGACTTTTCAAGTTGCCAATTCTTCAGAAGTGAGAATCCCCAAACAATAACCTCCTCGCAACTTTTAGATTCAAACTAAATGTTGTTCATCGATCATGTTCTTAGATTGATAGCTTGATATTTCTGTGATGCTGCTTTTCTAGCTTATATTGTCCTTCCACTTTAAAATGATCTGATGGTTGTCATTTACTCCAGCTCTCTGTCTCTCCGACTCTCTGGACTTTGAGTTTTTCAAGTCTCAAACTGAAGAATCCTCAAAGTGATTTTCTCCAGAGTTGTGGATCGTGTGCCACTTGTCAGTCTTGACGATGGACGATCCCTACTTACTTCTGGAATTCAGGACTTTGACAAGTCTTCTCTCCTATGCTCATCCAAAGGCTTAACCATCGTTCATTTATTTCTGGATCCAATGATTATTGATCCTGAATGCTCAGATCCAATGGATCAGATCTGCACTTATCCTCTGTTCTTCCTCTGGTCACTAGACGTTGATCTAACGGTCATCGGGTATTCGGGATTGGTGATCCAATGGCCATTGTCGTTCTTCCTCCTTACATTTCTGATCTCATTGACTTAGAAGGTGTTCTAATTGTTCAAAGGTCTCAAACTTTGCTCCTCCTATGAGTCCATCTCTTGGACCTCGACTGCGTTTATGGAAAGCGCAAAGTGCTATCTCTTTTGAGCTTTTATCTTTGCATATTGTTCGCTCCTCTTCCTGATCTTACGCTTCCTTCTGCTCTGCCTTCTATTCTTGCCATCAATGAAAAGCACAACCTTCCTGTAAACATGCCAACAATATAAGATACCAATCAATGATGATGATAAAACTAAGAAGAGGAAGCACTTCCAGTGCCACCAGAGCCACCACTAGATGCCATCTTGTGGATGATAGATGAGGGAAAGAAAGACGAATGGGATGAATCAGATAAAGTTCTCCTTGGATCACTTTGTTGGGCATATAACACAACGTTCCTTCTTCCTATTTCAGCAATAGGATTGATTTCAGGTGACAAGCCTCTTCTTCTTCTAGAATCACGAGAGTCTAACGACATGAAAGAAAGGCCAAAACTGAAGAAACAAAAAGGTTACTGCTGATTTCTAGGTTTTATATGTCTAGCTTCCCAACATCTTGTGCATTAATATCTCATTCAATTGCTGCCTAAGAATGGTTAAGTTTAGCACGGGTGTTGGCAATGTCTAAAATGGTGTTAAACATGTTCAAAGCAATGATGGTTTGGTCTTGGAGACCGAGATCAATATTGGGCTGCCTTGCAACAAGCACAACCATTAAGAAATAAAACAATCAAAGAATCAATATCAAAAAAATATGTATCGATGAAAATCGAGTATAAAAATTTACTAGAGAGATATTGAAGATCTCCCTAGTATGGTCGCCAAATAAATTTTGAGGAAAATATATGAAATGATCTTACTCAATCATTTTCAGATTATTTTTGGCTAAATAAAAATAGACGGGAATATCACCCTATGTTTGTAGCCAACAAAAATAACATCCTAACTCACAAGTGTTAATTACAAGTGCTTAGGATGGTCTTTTATAAATAAAAAGCTCATTGGAAATTCACTTTTTATATGATTAATAGTTGCTTAAATAAATGTAAAGACAAAAGTAAAGACACCAAGATGGTAATCAAGACAGATGAGACATAAAACAATCCTTTATTTCATTCCAATTCACCAAAGATTCATTCCTTTCACAAAATTTCATACAGAAATTTTGGACCAAAGTCAAACTTAGACATCCCCGGTGGAACATACAAAAGGACCTCTGACAGAAAATAAAAAAACTGAACTCTAAAAGTTGGATCATCTTGCCACAGATTGTTTCCCACTCAACTCTACACAATAGCCTTTGTCAGTCATGAAAACTAATTCACAAACAGACAAGTCTACACAGACTATCAAAGATAGATCAACACCTCTGAAAAACAAGTGTCTGAGTGATGTAATTCATCCCTGAATCTTGTTGTCTACAATAAGACCTTGCTATCATAAAAAAGAATTAGGCTTGTGATAAATTAAGGACTGAATGAAAATTGAACTATCTCAGCATAAAATCAAAGACCAAACCTTAGTATGCTTCTCATTATATCCTCCTTTGTTCCTCCCTTTCCTTTTCCTTTAAACAAATTAGAATTGGTTTAAGTAGTTGAACCAACTCATTAGTTAAGTTAATTAAAAGACTCAACCAAATTTTAGTTAGGGGGGAAAGTAATAATCATAATAAGGGTTATAAATAAATAATAACTAGTAGGTGGTACCCCTTGTGACTCCCTTTAGCTCTTAACAATCATAACATACTAGTTATTTAATAAAAACACACCTCCTTGTGACTCCCATAATCATATTAACATTTGACAATTTATCTCAAAATATTTGAAATTATCTTCAAAAAATATATTACTCATATATCCAAAGAAAACATGTTGTCCAAAATTTCTGAAGTCAAATGTCATCAACCATAAATAACATAAAAACTCAAAAACCATATTTCCCACTCTGAGATGCAATCTTTCCTTGATTGTTGTTATCACCCTTCGATTTTTCTGAATTCACCTTTGGTTGTGCTGAGCCTTTAGGCCTAATCTCGTTGATCACGTGAGAACAATCATCCCTCAAATGCATCCGAGAAGACATCGATTTGTTAGAGCCATTGGAGTGTGAGGAAGGGGCAACAGTGGATTTTACTTTGTTAAGGGAATGATGGGTCTCAGTTTTCAACCTTTTTCTAGCATGAGAGGTCTGAACTAGTGACTGAGAAAGTGCATCTTGGACAATTGGGTTAATGGGCAGGGGAGAAGTTAAGGACAAATTGGGCCAGCCACGATGTTGGGAGACTACCGGGTGGACAATCTCTTGCCATCCATCGTTTTCGAGAAACTCGGGTTGCAATGAGACATGAGGGGGCACGGGAATACCAAGGGCTTGTGGAGCTTGGAAAGGAGGCCTTTCAGGCCTAGTTTGGACCACTTCTTGCCCAATCCAATTGAAAAATCCGGCCGAAAACAACTGGGCTAACTCTTGTGAGTCAACATCAAAGTGTATGGAGAACCTTTTCCTTCTTGGGCCTCTATTCCAATTACCTCTCCCTCGGTTGCCCCTTCCATGACTACCTTGGCTGAAAAAAATCATTCGTGCATGCATGCTTGATTAGAAAATAGTCCTTTTAACAATCATACATGATAAATCTTTAAAAATATGAAATAGATTTTGGCCCAGCAACATATCAGGCTCATGCAATCGAATCCATAGAAATTGTTTAATTGGTTGTCAATGAGCAAGGGGTGAACAAGAGTTCATGGGATATGCGAGGGGTTGTATTGAGTGAAACATGATATAATGAGGGGGGAAATAACACGGTTACTGCTCAAAGACAACAAACAATCAATTGTAACACAAACCCAAGAAAACATCACTGTAATCCAACCAAGACACTGTTACTTCCAACTGCTTCAATACAAAATTCTTCTTGACTGTAATCAATTTTAGAACAGGGAGTGAAAAATGAATGTGGGAAGGTGATGGGGTTGTAATTAGAGAAACATGGAATAATTGTGGGGAAAGAGAGCGGGATTGTTCATAAAATTAATTAAGTAATCCATATAACCATTATGTAAAATGAAATACACCAACCAAATGACCATTATGACCCAATTAACAACTATTGTGTATAGTTGACACAAATCTGTGCATTAACTAGTTCATTGTTCATAATCAGATATTTAACACAGTGTCATCAAACAAGACAATATGCATTCCATTACAATCTGTAGGGGAGCTCTATTTTTCTCATTTATCCATTTAACATTTAAGCAATTTTCAAATGAATACATATATGTTGTGCAGGTGTCCCAGTAATGGATCCAAGAATACATAGCAATGGTATTAATGAATAACATAGGTTGTTGTAAAATAAAACTTGAGCTTAGAGCAACAGAAAAAGCACATAACATGCCTAATCCATCATCCAAGTGTCGTAATTTTCACCAATTCATAATAAGCCCTATCCATTGCCAATAAAAATAAGATCTCATCAACCATGTAAGAAGTGTTGAACAATAGCACAACATCAAATAAGAACCATATCTGATCTCCACTCTACAAGGGGGTCCCACCTACTAGTATTATTTAGCTTTATAATAATAGGCTTTAGCAACACTTTGTGGGCAAAACTTCGTTGCAATTTTAATTGTCAAAAAACTGGTGACTCCATAGGGAAATTTGTTTTCAAACAAATTTAGAACTCAAAACTCAGGTTTCATAGACCAAAAACAACAGGTCAGGAAGATATAACCAAGAAGATCATGCAACAGGGGGAAGTGAGCGGATTTAATGGAAAAATGACCGGGAATTTGGGAATAACTCATGAAAAGTGTTAAGTATGAGGGGTTTTACCACTGTATGTATAATCATTCAACCAGAATTTGCTCTTAACTTCAAGGAGAAACTTTTTGGACTTTCTCCAAAAAAAAATAAAAAAATCTCAATGGACGAAGAAATGGAAAGAAGAAGCGAGGAATAACCAATTCTTTATAAGACAACAACGGAAATATATAACAATTTCAAGGGTGCCTTCAAAGGAAACATTGTAGCAGCTGCGTAAGATTGATTTCTATTGACTAACAATGCTTTGCATGAGTGTCACTGTGGAAGAATTGACCCAAATTCCTATTTTGACCAAATTAACTAAAAGATGATAGGAAACAAAATCACAACAGAAGTAAAATTGCAGAAATTAAACAACAACAATAAAAGACATAAATGAAAAAGCAACAAGAAAAGTCTTAACATAGAAATAAGAAGTCAAAATACCATAAGGTAGAAAAGAGAAGCACAAAAATGAAAGCAGAGCTAGGCTACTAGTATACGGAAAATCCAAGCAACATTAGAACTTTTCACGTTGGTCCCTCACAATATTTCAAGTGAGAACTGTTAGTGTTGTAGAGAAAAAATTGCTTCTGTAAATCCTTTAAAATTTAAGAGTTATTGTCCAAGACAAAAGAAATTTTGAAAGGACCCAGAAACAACACTTGGAGCTCTGATGTAATTATCATCCCTTTGATGCACACAATTAGATCATCAAGATAGAGATGGATATTGATCAATTCATTGAAAGTTGTGTGTATAGGTCTTTTAGAAGCGGTACTTGCATCAAGTAAGAAAGAAAGAAGGCATTTGTAAGACACGGTACCCCAATTAGTGATAAGAGTGGTTTTGTGGGCATATTCCCCTTTCACCTTGATTTTCTTGTAGCCCAAAAAACTGTTAAGTAAGGGCTTTAACTATGACTCTATAACCTAATCCATAACCATTTCCATACTGAGAGGAGGAAAAGGATTTATCATAATAACTTGCCTAAAGTTTCGAAAATTAATGCAAGTTCTAATATGATCAGTGTTCTTTGAAACAAGTACCCAATTGGAAACCCATTCAGGGTGGACTGAAAAAATAATCCCAGCCCTTAAGAGATTCTCCAACTCCCTTTGAAAATTTGCTTTAAATGCAGAGTCAATAGGCCCTTGTTTTTGCCTAGCTAGTTTCATGCCTTCCTTGATGGGGATAGCATTGTTAAATTTGGCAGCATCAACAGTCATTCTCCAATGAGAGGCCATATGGGCCACCCTGAGGCTAGCCAGGGAGATTTGGAGAATCAACCAGTCTTATGAGGTATTAACAAAAGCCAGGGGGAACGTACAACCTCTGTGAGTCAAACCAAAATTCAGTACAAATGAGATGCTATGTGAGACTAATGCAAAAGTCATGGGGAACGTACAACCTCTGTGAGCATAAACAGTCTAGTGCAAAAGTCAGGGGGAATGTACAACCTCTGTGAGCATAGACAGACTAGTGAAAAATTTAGGGGGGGCATACAACCTCTGTGAGCCTAGTCAAACGTTGTGAGCCATGAGCAAAAGTCAAGGTATCTAGCAAAAGTTGGGTTGAATGTAAAATTCCTATGAGCTAGAAACAAACGATATTCCTAATATTGCAAATGATGTAATTGTATTGCTAGAAACAAACCATTTCCAATATTGCAAATGATGTAAATTGTATTGATCTAGTGCATTAGCATGTGTAAAAGAGTAATTCACCATGAAGATAATTTTGAATTGCCTTTAAGAGTTGTAACTAAAAGTGTAATGTTGAGTTGCAACCAAAGTCTTGAGTCTAGTTCTATTTTTAGTAATGTTGAGTTGTAACTAAAGTCTTGAGTCTAGTTCCATTTTAGAACTAAAGTGTAATGTTGAGTTGCAAACTAAAATCTTGAGTCTAGAACTAAAGTGTAATGTTGAGTTGCAAATTTAAAGTCTTGAGTCTAGTTCTATATTAGAACTAAAGTGTAATGTTGAGTTGCAACCAAAGTCTTAAGTCTAGTTCTAACTTAGAACTAGAATTGAGACTTCAGTTTCAAATCATCTTTACACTTTAGTTCTAAGTTCGAGCTAAAGTGTAATGTCGAGTTGTAACCAATATCAAGTCTAGTTCCTAAGTTTCAACTAAAGTGTAATGTTGAGTTGTAACCAATCTCAAGTCTAGTTCTAAGTTCAACTAAAGTATGCTTTAACTGAAGCAGGACTAATACATGCATTCAAAGCTACTATTTCAACTCTCTCCTCTACCCTTCACCCTATATAGGAAGAGGTCAACCTCTTCAACACAGCTTTTGCAAGACAGCCAAGTAAACACAATTTTGCAACACACTCTTTGAAACGTAGTTTACATGTGTTAATGGTGAAGTAATAGAGGAGCACAACAGTGATAAATAGGCAGCATATCAAAGGTGTAGAGCCAAGAATCTCTTGTGTGCCCTTAATGTCAGAGTCATCTTTGAAAGCTCTTTGAGAGAAGTACATTCATGGTGGATATTTGTAAGAGATCTTACATTACTAATGCAATAAAAGAATACTGTCGTCGGGTTTTTCTCCCTGTACATGTTTTTCCTAGGGTATATGTGTTGTT
The DNA here is from genome assembly GCA_010110895.2 of Picea sitchensis. NCBI lineage: Eukaryota > Viridiplantae > Streptophyta > Pinopsida > Pinales > Pinaceae > Picea > Picea sitchensis. The sequence continues at coordinate 179,564 of SNQJ01S0009622.1, read as the reverse complement.
GCTATGCATGTTTACTTATCTACATAATTATTTCTATTCGACTATGATTTGAAATTGTTGAAGTGTATTAAGATGGAATCAAAGAATTCTCTGAAGAAAGCAAAAAGAATTAATCCGCATAAGAAATCAAGCTCATAATCTGCAACATGGTATCGAGTATTAGGGTGTGTTAAACCTGTTGAAGTGCAAAGAACAAAAAATATTATAGATCCAAGTAAGCTTGATTGTTTCCAGCAGGAGGACCATGGTATCCCTCCATTTTAGTTAGTCAAAGATATGCTCAAAGGAGCTACCAACTTTAATGTGTGGAAGCTCCGTGATAACAAATATCTTACAAAATCATGATTCAGGAAGTATGTGACCATAGTGGTGGAGGAACCAACTAATAATGTAGGGAAGAATGGATTTCGTGAAGCAGTCAAGAAAAGGCTGTTTAATCATCTTCCTTTGACTACCACAGTGACAAAGATAATGCCCGCAAATGACTTCAGCACGCCTACCAAGGACCTGGGGATGATACCTTTGGTGAATCAGATGAGAAACACGCCTCCAATTCTGGCAGGACACTTAAGCACAAGCTTGGCATTTAATTTGGAGAAAGGTGAATTAGTGGCATCTTCTGCCTGTGATAGCCCAAATTAGGAGATCAACTTTTGGTCAGCTGTGGGTGACAAAGTGGATGATGATGGTTTAGTGCAGGCCATTTTTTTACGGTTTTCCTTCTTCATCGGAGACCTTCTTATCCAGTGTAAGTGGAGGGAGAGATTCAACTCACGCTTGAGAGGTTATGGCATGATTTCCTCTAGGGAGGAGAGTCACACAACTACCGTGAGAGAGCCAACCAAAGAAGAGCACTCCAGCCTTAGCATCAATATTCAAGGGAAAGAAGAAAGACACTTTCTAGAAAGGCTCTAAATGGAAGCCAAACATCAAAGGTACATTCAAAGGAAAGAATATTGATACATCTAAGATTAAATGATTTAGTTGTAATAAGTTGGGTCATTTTGTTGTAAAGATTGTTGGTTTAGGAAAGAAATATCCTAGGAAAGGGAAAACATCATGCCTCAACCTACTTCTAATGAGAAAGAAAAATAGGAAAGACTATTCTTGGTTTCACATTATCTGTCTGGCCCACAAGGCCAAAAACTTGGTTAGTAGATAGTGGTGCATCAAAGCACATGACAGTTCAAAGAGATACTCTCTCGATTGGTGACAAAAATATTTTGCAAAGAAGGTCGAGCTTGGGGATGAAAAATGCCAAGATAGAGGGAGTAGGCTCATCTCCTTCAGATTGGAATTGGGGCTAGGACTCTTCATGTTGATGAAGTATTATATGTTCTAGGGATCAAGAAGAATCTACTATCAGCTGCAACCCTTGAGGACAAGGGATATTGGGTGATCTCTAAGGACAGGAAGCCACTACGATGGGCTAAAGGTAACCACTTAATTACAACATAACCCATTGGAACTTGTAGTGGAGGACTGTACGTCATGTTAGGATAGTTAGTTTAGGCATTGGATCATGATGCGATTAGATCCAGTGAGTTGTGGCACGAAGACTTGGACATATTCATTACAAAGATCTTCCGGATCTACAAGCCATTGTATGTGGTATGCCCTCTATTTCTCTTAGTAAGCATGAAATTTGTAAGGGATGCATGCTAGGTAAAATATAAAGAAAGAATTTCCTAATAGTGACAACAGAGCTCGGGGCATCTTAGATCCGTCATTCGATGTATGTGGTCCCATGTCATCTCCCCCACCTCTAGTGGTTGTTTGTATTATGTCATTTTTATTGATGATTACTCAAGAAAATGTTGGATATATTTTCTTAAAGCTAAAAGTGAGACATTTGATAAATTCAAAGAATATAAAGACTTTATTGAAAAGAAAACAGGGAAACACATCAAAATCCTTAATAGAAAATGGAGGAGAGTTTGAATCTCTTTAGTTTGAGAATTTCTGCAAGTCAACAGGAATCAAGACAGTTGACCAGGCCATATAACCCTCAACAAAATGGTGTTATTGAGAGGAAACAAAGGACTATTTGTGAGGAAGCAAAAGCAATGATTTTTTACCAGGATCTTCCAAATTATTTATGGACAGAAGCTACCTCCACTACCATAGCTACCTCCACTACCGTGTATACTCAGAACAGGTGTCCACATGCTACCTTGAAGGAAAAGACTCATGAAGAAGTCTTCTCAACGATCAAACCTGAAGTAGGGAATCTAAAGATATTTGATGTACTTTGTATATTCATGTCCCTAAGTAAAAGAGGACAAAAATGGAACCCTCAAGAAAGAAAGAGGTTTTTGTGGGTTACAGTGAGAACCCAAAGCTTACGATTTATTTTACTAGGTTAGGAGGAAAATAGAGTAGGTAGAGATGTGACTCTTCATGAGGAAGCCACATTTAATAAATCCAAAGAGCTTCAACAAGATTCGAAAGAAGTTCAGTCAACTTCATCCTCTTCTGAAAATGAAGACTGGGGATGATCAGAGGGAGGAACCTTGCGAAGGGCCAAGTAATGAGCCCTAGAACCCGCTGAAGTGTTAGAAATAAATCTTGAAGAACCTCCAACCAAAGGAAGCCAGGGTGGCTTAAAAAAAACAATGCAGTTAGAAGAAAGGATAGTTTCTCCCAAAGGAACTTTCATGGAAAGGAAGAGGCCCCATAGGTTTAGAGGCTATGTTGCACCGATGAGCAACATTAATGATGTCGAACCCTATTCATTTGAAGAAGTAGATAAATTACAAGTATGGAAGGATGCCATGCTTGAGGAATACAAGTTCATTATAAAGAACAATGTTTGGGACATTGCGCCAAGGCCAAAAGACAAATCAATGGTTTCTTCCAAATGGATCTATAAGATCAAACCATGAAGATGGAAGTGTGGAAAATTTCAAAGAAATATTTGTATCGAGAGTATTTCCACCGTAAAAGAAGGAATCGAACACTTCTATTTCTTTTCTCCTCAGAAATGTGCATCCCTCCATTCAAGCTATTATTTCTTTAGCTTCCGCACTTGGTTGGAAACTAATGATGGATGTAAAACAACATTCTTGAATGGAAATATTGAACACGAGGTCTTTGTGGAATAACCATATGGTTTTATATTGCATGGCCCACAGCCACCTTCATATGTATGCAAGCTAAGGAAGGCCTTGTATGGTCTTACAAGCTCCCAAAGTTTGGTATGATAAGATTGATGACTTTCTTTAAAATCTTGAGCTTTACTAAAAGTGATGTTGATGAAAATCTATACTTCAAGGTAAGCAGGTAACCAACTTGTTATACTAATCATGTATGTTTATGATCTCTTTATAACAAGATATGAATGGATAATAGCCTGGTGTAAGAGGGAGCTTACCTCAGAATTGTGATGGTTAATTTAGGCTTGATGCATTACTCCTAGGATTTGAAGTGTGGCAAAGATAGGGCGATATATTTCTAGCACAAGGAAAATACACATTGATGTACTAAAGAGGTTCCGCATGATGGATTGCAACCATGCCCATCTCGATGATGGTTACCAAATTGAAGAAGTTGCATGACTCTGATATAGGTTCAAATTTGTTGGATCCCACTACGTATATGTTCAATTGGATCATTGATGTACATGATCCACACTAGGCCGATATATGCTAATATTTAGTGATTGTGATTGAGTCGGCCCATGATCAACCGACAGAGACATCAAGAACACATCTTGAGATATCTCATAGGGATCATTACCTATGGTCTGAAATATACATCCAACGATGGTCTATTTCTGCATGGGTATAGATGTTGACCTGGCATGAAGCCTGAAATCCAAGAGTACTTATAGATACCGTCGTTTTAGGATCCGCCATGATCTCTTGGTCAAGATGAAAGAAGGAATCCATTGCACAGATTATAGTAGAGTTTGAGTACATTGCAACAAATGATTCTATAAAGGAAGCAATATGGCTCAAAAAATTGCTTTCTGGATTGTTTGGTGACAAGATCGAGACGATGGTGGTTCACTGGGATAATCAAAGTTGCATAAAATTGACAGAGAAACCAATATTTAACAATAGGTCAAAACATACCGACATGAGGTACCACTACATCTCAGACTTGGTCCAAAGAAAAAATCAGAAGTTATAGTACTTATCCAATGGAGCGAAGGTGTAGTCGAGAGTCTTGACCTCAAGCCTCAATTGGTACGCTTTTGTGCAACAGAGGCAAGATTGGTGTGGCTAAGAATTACTCCCTCTCTAAGAGGGGAGGTTAAATTTGGTAGCATCAGTAGTCATTCTCCAATGAGAGGGCCATATGGGCCACCCTCAGGCTAGCCGGGGAGATTTGGAGAATCAACGAATCTTGTGAGGTATTGACAAAACTAAGGGAAATGTACAACCCTTGTGAGTCAAACCAAAGTCGGATGAACGAGATGCTATGTGAATATAATGCAAAAAAGTCGAGGAACGCATAAACCCCATGAGCATAGGCGCCTAGTGCAAAGTTTAGGGGGAATGTACAACCTCTAGGAGCATAGACAGACTAGTGAAAAAGTCAAGGGGGAACATACAACCTCTCAGGAGCCTAGTCAAACCTTTGTGAGCCATGAGCAAAAAGTCAAGGTATGTAGGAAAAATTTAGTTGAATGTAAAATTCCTAAGAGCCGTAAACAAATGATATTCCTAATATTGAAAATGATGTAATTCTATTGATCTAGTGTGTTGGCACGCAAAACATTATCCACTGTGAAGAGAATTTCGAATTGCCTTATCAAGAGTTATAACTAAAGTCTTGAGTCTAGTTCCCATGTTAGGAACTAAAGTGTGTTGAGTTGCAACCAAAGTCTTGAATATAGTTCTATTTCAGTAAATGTTTAGTTTTAACTGAAGTCTTAATTCTAGTTCATTTTAGAACTAAAGTGTAATGTTGAGTTGCAACTAAAGTCTTGGAGTCTAGAACTAAAGTGTAATGTTGAGTTGCAACTAAAGTCTTGAGTCTAGAACTAAAGTGTAATGTTGAGTTGCAACTGTCTTGCCCAGTTCTAAAGTTCAACTAAAGCATGTCAGTCTCAAGTCTAGTTCTAAGTTTGAACTAAAGTGTAATGTTGAGTTGTAACCAATCTCAAGTCTAGTTCTAAGTTCGAACTAAAGTGTAATGTTGAGTTGTAACCAATCTCAAGTCTAGTTCTAAGTTCAAACTAAAGTATGAAGCTGAGTTATGACTAATGCATGCATTCAGGTTACTATTTCAAGCCTCTCCTCTACCCCTCCTCAGCCTATATAAGAAGAGGTCGAATCCTCTCTTCAACATAGTTTTTGCAAGACAGTTTCACAACACAATTTTGAAATAGATTTTTCATATGAAGGTTGAGGGTGAAGTAATAGAGGAGCAAATCAATGATAAAAAGGCAGGATATCAAGGGTGTATTTCAGCAAGGTCTTGTAAGTCTTTTTCAGGTCAGAGTCATCTTGGCAAGATCTTCGAGAGATGTACATTCATGGTGGATATTTGTAAGAGATCTTACATTATTAATGAAATAAAGGAATATTGTTTGTTGGGGTTTTTCTCCCTGTGCAGGGTTTCCCCAGGGTATATGTGTTGTTGATATGCATGTTTACTTATCTACATAATTATTTCTATTCGATTATGATTTGAAATTGTTGAAGTGTATTAAGTTGGAATCAAAGTATTGAAGAAAATAAAAGAATTAATCCGCATAAGAAATCAAGCTCATAATCTAACAAGCATGTCGTGTAAGACCAGGATCAAAACCACGAAGATCCTTATAAGACCAATAAAAAGCCTTTTGAAATCCACCAAGTAGCTTGGAAAACTTCGTTTCATGTTTATCAGAACATTGGGTACTTATTTTAACATTCCTTTAGGATTCAAGTGCCCCAATATTCCAGGAGATGGTTTCACCCACCTTCCTTCATAACTCCTCTTCTTTCTGTTTTTATTTATTGCCTACATCACTCGATGAAAACAAACTCTCAAGAGGATTCAAGCCGTCAGGAATCTTATTGTTTTCTATGGATATAATTTCCTCGAGCTTAAGAGGTTCATCTTGAATGAAATCATAATTACTCTCATCGTTAGGGAGGGCCTTCCTAGATTCTACATTGTTAGGGATATATGGACAATATAGGGATTGAAAAGAACAATCAAGCCTATAAGGAAAAAGTTCTTGATTAGGAGAAGCTGCAAAGACAACTAACCAATTAGCCATTGAATTCAACTCCCTCTTAACATGATTGATGTTGAAAGATAAAAGGTTCAAGATAAGCGCCTAAATAGTTTGGGTGTATCGTTTCATCAACTTGTTGTTAGGTGAGTAAATTTTATGTACAAGATTCACAACAAGTTCGGAATCCCCAAAAACTAAAAGGTGACCAAAACCAAGATTATAGGCATTATCAATGCCTAATAACAAGGCTTCGAATTCAGTGACATTGTTAGTGCAAGCAAACTCCAACCGATAAGAAAAGTTATGGATTTTTCCTACAGGAGAAATCAAGATAATGCTAGCTACATTACCTTCATTAGAGCATGAACCATCAAAGTGCATGTGCCACATGCCATCATCTAAATCGATTTGTTCCATGGGGATGTTATCCTCCTCAACAAAGATGGAATACACTCCTAGGTCCTCTTCAATATAGTTTATGTTAGGCTGTGGGACACTCTCTATGTAAGGTGATATCCTTCCTTCTCTAAGGACTATACTTTTTTTTTTGTTCCGAGGAATGGATTAATGTGTTCCATCGAGTGAGAGGTATCCACCCATTAAGGCTTTCCAATCTCTTCCTAATATGATTGAGTAATTGCTTACTGATATATCAATTACCTAAATGTTGAGGGTTGTCCTTGTTTCCAGAAGAGCGCTCAAAACTAAGGTCACATCCTTAATCTCACCTATGGTCATTTGTTGCAGACTATTATAGGAGAGCATGCTTCTGGCATTTTCATTTGTAAAAGAAAAGCCTAGATCTTTCATAATAATCTTCAACATCACACTTGGGCCTGAACCGCCATCAATGAGGCAACAATGGGAAATTTTATCCATAATCTTTACAGAAATATAAAAAGGGGGGATTTACAGGGTATCTAAAGTTATGTACACCTATTTTATTTACAAAAGAATCCTCTTCGTTTACCTCTTTGGAAATATTGGCTACAACAAAATATTTTCCTTCCATGAATTGTTTCAGATGCATATGTTGTTTAGGGATGACAACCATGTCTAGAAGGGTTGCATCTTCTTTGATGTTGACCAACTGATTGAAGATATTGTATTTGGAAGAGGGGAGAGGGGGAGTAATTCCTTGACTCTCATTGATTTTATGAACTTGGATAGCTTCAGTGGGTGAGGATGAGCTCGGGCTAGAAGAACTATGGGGAGGGTCAAATTTTCCCTTGGGAGCATAGGCCTTGTTCCTAGTATTGATGACCATGACATCTTCTGGCTCTACAAAATCTAGGACAATGATAGTATCTTCTGGTATCTTACCAAAGATAATATCTCTGACACTCTTATTTACCTCACATGTGGTTTCCTCATTGTGTTCCTCACAGAAGTTGCACCAACTTTGAGGCAAGATAGATTTAGGATAAAAATTATTTTCAACTGGATTTCATAAAGGGGGTGCAGAAGAGGATGAATCTCTAAGGGTGAGAGGGGAGACAGTTCCCTTTTTCTCGAATGTTATCATACAATTATTCATATCTTGTACTAGTTGCAAGAGGGAGGACATGTCCGTTTGTTTAATCGATTCTCCCTAGGGAAGACCTATTCTTTCAAGCTATTCTTCATACTATGAATAAGTATGCAGAGTGAAACTGATATTATTAATGGATTTTTCCTCAAGCCTAAGATGGTAGAGGGAAGGCAATGCATTGTAGTAATGCATGAAAGTGACTTGGTTCTGAGGGTGGATGAGTTCGGGGATTTGATTGTATAACTTGGTGAAATGCAAGTTGAAAGACTTGATGATCTCACCATCCCTATAGGTGACGTTATTGTATTCCCTTAACTTCTTGGCTAGGCTTTTAGATTTCCCATAAGTGGATCGAAACCAATAGATTAACTCGTCTCAAGTAGACAAAATATTAGGAGGATGGTCAAAGAAATCGGTTGCAGCCTTTCCTTCCAAGGAATTGACAAATAATCACATGCAAGTATCATTTTCATTGGCCCCTATGTTATGACAAGCATTAGAAAATTCCACCAGGTGTTCATTTGTAGTGACAGTGTTATTTCCCAAGAACCTAGGAAGATGTTCTTTAAATTTAGGAAGTGGACGAGTAGCAGGTGCAAGGTTTAGAGGAGAGGACACATGCCACGATGTGGTTGTGGCGTCTTCTTCGAACTAAAAAATCCCATACTTTTTAATGAATTTGGTGGGATTCGTGGTAGATTGGAAAGGGATATGGTGGCTATATAAGATACCAATCACTGATGATGATGAAGACTGAGAAGAGGAAGCACTTCCACTTCCACCATAGCTACCACTCGATGACATCTTGTGGATGATAGATGAGGGAAAGAAAGATGAATTGGATGAATCATACAAAGTTCTCCTTAGATCACTTTGTTGGGAAGATAACACAACATTCTTTCTTCCTATTTCAGCAATAGGATTGATCTCAGGTGACAAGCCTCTTCTTCTTCTAGAAGTACGAGAGTCTAAGGACATGAAAGAAAGGCCAAAACTAAAGAAACAAAAATTTTACTGTTGATTTCTAGGTTGTCTACGTCTAGCTTCCCAATGTCTTGTGCATTAATATCTCGTTCAATTGCTACCCAAGAATGGTTAAGTTCAGCATGGGTGTTGGCAATGTCTAAAATGGTGTTAAACAGGTTCAAATCAATGCTAGTTTGGTCTTGGAGTCTGGGCTCAATATTGGGATGCCTTGCAACATGCACAATCATTAATAAATAACACAGTCAAAGAATCAATATCAAAAAAATATGTATCGATGAAAATTGAGTATTCAAATTTACCAGAGAGATATCGAAGATCTCCCCAGTATGGTCGCCAAATAAATGTTGAGGAAAATATATGAAATGATCTTACTCAAGCATTTTTAGATTATGCTTAGCTAAAGAAAAATAGACGAGAATATCACCCTATGTTTATAGCCAAAAAAAATAACATTCTAACTCACAAGTATTAATTACAAGTGCTTAGGCTAGTCTTTTTTAAATAAAAAGCTCCCTGGAAATTCACTTTTTATATGATTTTCTGAATATAACAATAGCTGAAATAAATGTAAAGACAGAAGTAAAGACACTAAGATGGTAATCAAGACAGATGAGACATAAATAAATCCTTTATTTCATTGCAATTCACCAAAGAGTCATTCCTTTTATAAACATTCATGCAGAAATTTTGGACCAAAGTCGAACTTAGAAATCCCAGATGGAACATACAAAAGGACCTCTAATAGAAAATAAAAAATTGAACTCTAAAAGCTAGATTAACTTGCCACAGATTTTTTCCCACTCGACTCTGCACAATATCCTTTGTCAGTCATGAAAACTAATTCACAAACAGACAAGTCTAGATAGACCATCAAAGATAGATCAACACCTATGAAAAACAAGTGTCTGAATGATGTAATTCAACCCTGAATCTTGTTGTCTACAATAAGATCATGCTATCATAAAAAAGAATTAGTCTTGTGATAAATTAAGGAATGAATGAAAACTGAACTATCTCAGCATAAACTCAAAGAGAAAACCTTAGTATTCTTCTCCTTCTATCCTCGTTTGTTCCTCCCTTTCCTTTTCCTTTAAAAAAATTAGAATTGGTTGAAGTAGTTGAACAAACTCATTAGTTAAGTTAATTAAAAGACTCAACCAACTTTTAGTTAGGGGGAAAAGTAATAATCATAATAAGGGTTATAAATAAGTAATAACTAGTAGGTGGGACCCCTTGTGACTCCCTTTATCTCTTAACAATCATAACATACTAGTTATTTTATAAAAACACACCTCTTTGTGACTCCCATAATCATATTAACATTTGACAATTTATCTCAAAATATTTGAAATTATCTTCAAAAAGTATATTACTCATATATCCAAAGAAAACATCCTATCCAAAATTTTTGAAGTCAACTGTCATCAACCATAAATAACATAAAAACTCAAAAACCATATTTCCCACTCTGAGATGCAATAGTTCCTTGATTTTTGTTGTCACCCTTCGATTTTTCTAAATTCTCCTTTGGTTGTGTTGAGCCTTTAGGCCCAATCTCACTAATCACGTGAGAACAATCATCCCTCAAATGCATCCGGGAAGACACGTATTTGTCAGAGCCATTGGAGGGTGAGGAAGGGGCATCAATGGCTTTTCCTTTGTTGAGGGCATGATGGGCCTCAGTTTTCAACCTTTTGCTAGCATGAGAGGACTGAATTGATGACTGAGCAGGTGCAGCTTGGAAAATTGAGTTAATGGGTGGGGGAGCAGGTAAGGACAAATTGGGCCAGCTACAATGTTGGGAGACTGTCGGGTGGACAATCTCTTGCCATTCGTCGTTTTCGAGAACCTCGGGTTGCAATGAGACATGAGGGGGAACAAGAATACCAGGGGCTTTTGGAGCTTGGAAAGGAGGCCTTTCAGGCCTAGGTTGGACCACTCCTTTCCAAATCCAATTGAAAAATCTAGCCTGAAACAACTGCCCTAACTCTTGCGAGTCAACATCAAAGTATATGGAGAACCTTGGCCTTCTTGGGCGTCTATTCCAATTACCTCTCTCTCGGTGGCCCCTGCCATGGCTACCTCGCCTGAAAAAACTCTTTCCTGCATGCATGATTGATTAGAAAATATTCCTTTTAACAACCATACATGATAACTCTTTAAAAATATGAAATAGATTTTGGCTCAGAAACAGATCAGGCTCATGCAATCCAATCCATACAAATTGTTTAACTATTTGTCAATGAGAAGGTGTTGTGAGTGGGAAATCCCTCTACGGACTAGCACTTAGGGTTAGATTATGCATGCAAAAAAGACCTAAAGTTCTTTACTTTATACCGTCGTCCCAAACCTAATCCCCATTATTCTTAAGCAAATACATAGTTAAGTGAGCATAACTTATTACGGGCGTTTGATGTAGATCCTTCCTTATGCTTGATCGTTTTTTTATTACAGCTCTCCTCCCAAGGTTGACCTGCATTCACACAGAACAAGAAACAAACTCTGCACGCATTTGATATATAGATTAATGGGTTAGAGATTCGATAAACAAGTATACAATAGATCATAAAAACCTCATATGGTGGGAAGGGAAAAGTATCTCTTTATTATTAACTTCAACAAATCAAATTACAATGATGAAGCCGACCACTACTCCACGAACCTGGTCCTGGGCTCCTCTTCAAATGTCCTCCAACTTCTTTGCTTTATCTCTCTCTTTGCACAAGGAAGGCTAAAGGGTTGGGACAAAGGGAATATGCAATTGGGTATAGTGTCTTTACTATGATTCTCCTCTTCCAAATGGGACCCCTAACCCTTCTTTTATAATCTAGAAGAAGCTAGGTATTTGGGCGAACCCTCAGCCATGCATGGTTGGAAGGTTTAGTTAACTCACCCAAATTTGTGTGTTCTGTTGGCAACTTTCCCTTTTTCGTGCTTTTGTAGGTACACACGCGCTGTTTTGGGTTAGTGAGCATGTACACACGTGAAATAATAGAGCAGGGCGTGTGGGCCTTTATAAAAAGTGTTTTTAAGAAGAGTTGTTCAACAGTGCTTTGGCAAAGAAGGAATCTGAGATGGCCTGATGCCAGGTAAGATTTTCTGGTGCAAATTAATGTTATAACAGATGCCCCCTAATGTGTGAGGTCAGAAGAGCATCTGATGGCCGAAATACATTACTAATCTTTATTGATGTGCCGAACAAGTGAGCCCAAGGACCAGAAATCGGGAGGTTCCGTCTGCAAAAATAACAATTGTCTCACCGAGGCGGGCATACCCATGCTCGAGATAGAATAAACTCATGGCTACCAATCAAATACACTGTAGATCCATGTCATATAACTTATATAAAGTGTAGCAGCGAACAATACACATCGAAGCTACATCTCGAAATTGAAAAGATATACATGTAGAGTATCCATCTTCTCAGAAGCTGATAAGGCTTGATGGCTGGAGATGAGGTCTTCAGAGCTCGAGCAACAACTTCAAAATCTTCAAAACTCGGGTAGGAGTGTAATATGAGTGTACGACTTCACTACCCAGAGGTCTTCGATGAATTTTCGGTCATGGACTAGATAATCTTGATGATCAGACTGAAGGCTTCATTGATTTCGAACAAAGACTTGATTGGATGTTCAGGATGGTCGGGTATGAGGGCAAGAGACAAATTGTAGAGGGGCCGAATCAGGCTTGGTAAAAACTTCCCTTGGACAATAGCACGACAAACGATGAGACTTAGGCAGCATGGCATTGATCATAATTTCATGAGGCAGGAGGCAACACAAACTCTCCATATGTTTGGAAGAATAACCAAATGGAGGAGGACATATCTTTATGTAGTGAGAAAAAATTCCTAAGTTCGTACTAAATCCCATAGTTTGACGAACAAACAGACAGATGTGCTTTATCCAAGGGAGACTAATTGTGCTGCCAATAAAGAAAATACTTTTCCCTTCATCTTTTTGGGGTATATTTGATTTTTTTGACTTTTTTCAATGATTTTGGAAAAAGAATAAAAGAATGTTACGTTACAATGGAGGAACAAGTGTGACTAACATACAGGTTCAAGGCACAAGGACAAGACTGATGTTCAGAGTAATGACACTCGGGAAAAATCCTCCAGGGGCCAAAGGTGTCAAGATGCAAAGGCAAAGTTCTACAAGGCTTGCGTATAAGGCATGCTTTAGATGGTTCAGTTGAGAGCAGCATGGAGCCAACATTAGACCAAAGACACAGGTATGAAAATGCGGTTAACAAAACACACAATGGTAACGTCCTTCGATGTAAGTTTAACGAGCCCAGAGAAGGTAAGATCGGTGGTTTTTCATATTTAGAGAGTCTGAAAAAACGTAAAAGGAGACTCCATTGGGGTACCTTTTTCGAAGGTAGTCTAGTTGGTTCGAAAAAGGGGTAAACTAGCACCGATAAGACGTCTATTCAAAACCATTTTAACGAGTGTGATAAAGACAAGATCACTCATCCATTTTTTCATTTTTAAGGAGTCTGAAAAAAACTTAACTATGGACTCCGTCGGAAATGTTCTTCTGGACCATTTTAACGAGTGTGAAAGAATAAGGTCACTCGACGATATTTTCAATTTTAGGGAGTCTGAAAAGATCTTAACTATGGACTCCGTGGGGGTTTCTTTTTCATAAATTTAGTCCCTCAGGCCCGAAAAAGGGTTAAAATGATACCTGAGAGTACTCTTCTAGAGAACTGCAATTCCATAGAGTATACCTTTGTTCGTACGGTTGACCGTCCAGACCAAAAAATGGGTAAACTACCGTCGGACAGATGTGACTTCAAATTTTAGTTTAACGAGCGTGAAAGGCCACAAGATCACTTGACAATCTTTTCATGTTTAGAGGGTCTAAAAAGGGCGTAAAAGAAGACCTGTTATGTCTTTTGTGAGTCCCGAGGGTGAGGTCAAGAGTGAAAAAGAATCATGCAAATGAGGTTCAAACTCGTAATCAATAAAAACAACAAGGACTCCTAAGCCTACAGTAATTAGAGACAACATGGACACCACAATGCAACCAGGATCTACCTAGGGCATCCATGTTCCGGTAAGCTCTACCACCAACTCACGACACTTCTAAAGAAGCAATGATGGTTATGTGTCGCAACCTAATGAGATCGATCCTATGGAAAAGGAAAAAAGACAACGAGATACAAAAGTTAGGGTAGAAACCTAACCTATATGATTAAGTTAATCATCAGAAAACAAATTCCACGGACCGTCGAAAGTTACCCAAAACTCCAAAAAAAATGTCCCGATAATCGATCATACTCGCCCAATGAAACTCCTGAATCACTCTAAATGGTTTTTGGTTTGAAAAACATGATAAGGGGGGCCAAAAAGTGACAAAAAGAGGCCAAAAAGTCTATAAATAGAAGCTGACAACTCATTATCACGATTGCTGATTTGGAAATTGACTCTGGAGCCAAAAAAAACCCTTTGATAAAAGCGATGATTCTGGGAGCTACAGTGGACAAAACGACCATCTGTTTGGACCAAGTAAGTACAAACTCTCTTATATTGTTATTTAAATCTTTATTTTTGCTTTGGGTTCCATTTTGGGGGGGGGGGGTGTCGACCTACAAAAGGTCGACCCTAGGTCCACGTGGGTTGTCTCAGGATAGGCCGCATGTACATTCGGGCAGAGTAATCTCTACAATTGTGTACACATGACTGTCAGTATTACAGCCCGCGTGGACCCCCTTATTGAGTGAAAAAAGCTTAAAAAACAAGGGTTAACCCTCCCGAACCTTGGTATTTTTCAAGATGTATGTTCACTAGAGAGAAAGAGAGCATGAGGAGGTAAGTGAGTTGGTCGGGGAAGACCCCAATGTTGTGGCTGCATTGATGCAATGTGGGTTTCTCAAGTTCTTCTTATGTCCTTTTATGTGGGCACAACCTAGGCTATTGAGTGCCTTGGTTGGCTATTGGCATATGGATGCAGAGACATTCATGTTAGAGGGGCAGTCACTGGTGCCCACGACCGAGGACATATATTTTTTGACTGGCCTCTCCAAGAGAGGGGAACCAGTCAACTTCCAGACTTTTCCTTCGGGGCCGCATAACATAGCGGAATTGATAGGTCTTTACTGTGAGGCTGATACAGACTTCTCGAGCTCACAAGTTCCCATAAGCAAGATTACTGACTTATCGCTACAGGCGATAGTGTTGCTTATTGGTAAAATCACTGGTTCTGCGGCTCTACATCAGGCTTCCCGGGCACAGATGAACTATGCAGTCCAGTGCTTAAATGCACAAATATTTGATTGGAGCACCACATTGTTAGAGTGTATGAAGAGGCAGTTGACATATTGTCGATTGCGGATGCAGAAGAACTTTGGGTTCGGGACCGTTCTATGCTCTTTCTTCTTTGAGAGAGTTCTGAGCTTTAGTCCTCGAGTAGTAGTACGAGGACATCAGGCCTCTCTTCATGCTATGTGTAGATGGGAATTGTTACTGCTGCGACAGGGTGGTGGAAGGACCAATGAGTCCTTCGACGATGATTTATTTGCGTGGTTGTCGTGACAAATCCTAGTCATCGAGGATTATCCTTATGCTGGGATTGATTTTTCAAGAGATCCTGAGCTACCAGTACCTCCTAGTGAGGAGCAAGGAGAGATGGGTAAGTTTCCATTATTCATTTTTTTTTTGTTTTGTTAAACATATGTAATTTTTATGTTGTTTTTGTTATATACCATTTTTTTATATATACCAGAGTATTTGATGGATATGTGTTTGTTGCATGTAGATGTGAGATTGGTGCGACCTGCAGACTATGCGAGGAACAGGAGTCGTCCTCGGCCAGGGGCCACACCTGCTGCTGCAGGGGGACCAATAGCAATAGGAGATCTTCTAGTCGGGGAGGCTGAGAGGGTGTTGAGACGAGTCAAGCAGAACTTTACTGCGCTCACTCGCACGGTCCCTATGGCAGAGATTGAGGACCTGCCACCATCAATGCAGCCTCATGTAGTGGGGGCACCACGGATGTGGGTCCAATTGTTTCGACATTTAGCCAACACTGTAGATCAGTACAACAGGGCCCACATGCCCTGACTTTAGTTAGGATTTTCGCATGCCGAGAGCACTACTTGTATATATTTTTTGAGGGCACAAGCCCCGTGACTCGTTATTGGTCATATTTTTGAGGTGCTTGCGTCCATCTATGTACTCTGGTGACTATGATGTTATATATGGATTTTTATGTCTTTTTGTGGCTTATGGATCATTTTTGCAAAAAATGTATTTACATGTTTATGTGTATGTCTTTTCATATGTGTGCAAGATGCCAATCTAAAATTTGATTAGCTAGAGTATCTGTAATTTGATTTAATCTCCTAGGAACATGAAAATATGTAATATAATCAAAGCTTCATTCTAAGAGATGTACCCTAAGGAATCGTCAGTGTAAAGTCTGATCATGAACACGATAGACTCTATTTAACTGAGACACAACTAGCTAAGCGTCGAGATATATCCAGAGATGAGAGATACCAAATGACTGAGCGTCACAAAGAAACTCAATAACTTCACTGTACTTGATGACATTGTTTGTGGTGTCACCTAAGCATATACCTCTGGAAGATAATAACTGGCCTCGAGGTGTAAAAATTACCCAAGCTGCAGAGGCAAGCCTCTGAGTGTGTCGGCTAGCACTGTCTACATACCCAATGAACACCTCGGGTTCATTTGACATCTACCATAGTGATGAAAGATACATCAAAATGACACGTCCATAACACTAAAAGAAAACTAGAAAGTTATAGTACAAAGACTATACATATGTTACAAAACGTTACCCATGGTGACCTGCCTATGAGTAATACTTCTTGAGGTAGAGTCCATTTCTAGGCTCTGCCAAAGCATCCCCTTCAAATTCAATCAGATGATAAGTGCCCTTCTTTAGAACCTCTTTTATGATGAAAGGTCCTAACCACATGGGTTTGAATTTCCCTGCCCCCGGGGGGTCCTTATCTTGGTCGTAGACCAGGACAAGGTCACCTTAAGTGAAAATCCGAGGACGAACGGACCTATCATATTGACACTTGAATTTATATTTGTGAGCCTCGTTGGCCAGGGCCACATCACGACGTTGCTCCAGGTATAATAACCACTCTTCAAGTGGAGAAGTGTCTGGCAATAATTGTACTGCCAAATTTAGGGACGGGATCTGACATTCGATAGGCAAGACAAATTCCAGCCCGTAAACGAGTTGAAAAGGTGAGAAATCGGTTACAGTCTTAACAAATGTTTGGTAAGCCCATAATGCCAAGTATAACATCAAATGCCAATTTGACTTGGCTAAGTTGATTGTTCGTTGTAGGATGGTCTTAAGATTTTTATTCACAGATTTCACCTGACCATTTTCTTGGGGGTAGTAGGGTGACGAATGTTCCTGCCATAACCCAAGCTTTGACATTAACTCTGTCATCATCTGGTTTTGAAATTGACTGCCATGGTCAGTGAAAATCTCCCTCGGGACGTCGAACCTTGCTATTATCTGGTTGAATAAAAAGAGAGTTGCAGTCTTTCCATCATCTTTAAACATTGTCATAGCTTCGACCCACTTTTTGAAGTAGTCTATGTCTATGATGATGTAATGGTGCCCCCTTGTTGAAGGAGGGTTGCATGTAGTGTAATCAATCCCCCACTTGGTGAAGGGACCAACAGTGATGACAGGAAACATGGGAGCGGGATGTGCCCTCATCTTCCAAGAGAAGATTTGGCACGAGTGGCACTTCTTGACTGATTCGATACAATCTTTGATTAGTGTCGGCCAAAAGTAACCTGCTCGTAGAATCTTTTGGTCTATTTCCAACCCAGACAAATGACCACCACAGGATCCATTATGGAAATCGTTAAGCACGATAATTGTTTCTTCATGAGTAAGACATCGATGTAGGATGTAGTCTACACCTCTCTGATACAATGTATCATTGAGAATGAGATAATTCTTAGCCTAATGGCGTATGCGTCGATGCTAATCATGAGAAGCAGAGGTGGGGCACTTCAAAGTCTGGAGATAGATAAGTATATCTCCGTACCAGGGATTCGAAGAGGTGATAAAAAAACATATCACCTCTGATAGGCGACTCTTCGGGCACAAGATCACCTGACTCAACCGGAAGTTATTAAATAAGTTCTGCGAAAACCAGTGACTTTTTGGATTTCGCTAAAATGAAATCTAAGTCAAACTCCTAGAGGATGACTATCCATCTACTGATCTTTCCGCCTATTACCCGTCATGTCAACATGTAATGAAATGGATTCACGACAATAATGACGGTGGTCTTGCGAAATAAAACATAATGAAGGAACCGTTGAACATCATGGACTACTGCCAACGCAAGTTTTTTGATATGAGAATAATTGAGTTCTGGTCCTACGAGGCCTCGGCTCAAGTAATAGATCACATATTCTGAGAACAAGTCATCTTCTTGAACTAAGACCATGCCAATGGTTGACTCTACTATAGCCATATATAATAAGAAATCTTTGTTATAATTAGGTGGTCGAAGAAGAGGGGTTGTCGTGAGGGCTTGTTTCAACGCATCGAAAGAGCATTGGGTGGCATCATCCCAATGAAAAGGAACGTCTTTCTTCAGTAAGCGCATAAATCCCTTTGTGATTTCAGCATAGTTGGTGATGAAACGTCTTAAAAAATTCGCCTTGCCCTGTAGACTCTGAAGTTGAAGGATTGTGCATGGGGGGGGCAAATGAATTATTGCCTCAACCTTGAGAGGATAGACCATGATCCCTGTTGTCGACACTATGAAACCTAACAAACATCCTAATGTTATGCAAAAGCTTCACTTGTTTGGATTCAAGCTAATCCGGAAGTAGCGACAACGCTCAAAGATAAGTTGGAGGTGTGTGGGATGATCCGTTCTCTTGCGAGATCGAGATGCTAAATCATCTAAATAGGCCTCGACTATATGCTTGAGGTTATGGAAAGAAAAAGACATGGCCTACTAAAAGGTGGCTCGAGCATTTTTGAGACGAAAAGGCATCTTACGATATGCGAATGTACCCCATGGACAGATGAATGTTGTTTTGTACTGGTCTTCAGGTTTGATTTGTATTTGGTTATATCTCGAAAAATCGTCCATGAAAGAGAAGGCCTTGCAACCCGCACATTCATCAATTATCTGGTCGATGAATGGTGTGGGAAAATTATCTTTGGGATAGGCCTTGTTCAAATCACGGAAGTCTGTACATACACGAATTATGCCTTGTTTTTTATTGACTGGCACGGGGTTTGAAACCCATTGGGTCAAATGGATAGGATAGATAAAACTGGCGTTTAGCAGTTTCTCCACCTCAACCTTAATGGTTGTTTCTTTCTTGGATTTAACTGGACGAAGCTTCTGCCAGAAAGGCTTGGCATCTGGGTACGTTGTGATTTCATGTTCGACTATTTTTGGATCAATGCCTGACATTTCCTTGTAATACCAGGCAAAAACGTCACATAATTCTTTAAAAAGATCTGTGTAGATTTGAATCTCTCCGAGGGAGCAGTGATCTCCAGCAAAAACATTCTCCATGACATTAAGGGTTGTGGAGATATTGATCGATATGGTTTCAATGATGGTTTCCATATTACCCTCAGCATAGACCTCGTGTGTAGCTAAGGGATTAATAGGACAAGACCTATCTCCAGTCATAGTCAAGGTGAATTCTCCAGCCTCAATTAGGCTTAACTCTGGGAGAAAGTATGATCTATGATGAAGATCATCCCAGGGTTTGTCTGGACTGGTCATTGCTTCAATTACTTCTTCGTCAGAGGGCAAAAATAAGTCTAACGAATCGGTGTTAGCGAGAGAACCTTGAGCCCAAATAGGTTCTAGAATCATATCGAACTCTTGTGCAGGAGTTGGATTTGGGTTGGCTGAAGCTTGTTGGACTAAAGAGTACGTTACTTCAGCTGTGGACAAGGGCATGGACATGCTCGGATGCCCTGTTTCCTCCAACATGGATGATGGGGAAGGAAGTATCCACGGATCATTGAAGTAAGTCGTGCGAAACGAAGAAACTTGGAAAATATCAACCTTATGGTGGTCGGATATGAACTTGACATCACCTTGAGGAGGTGGGTAATCGAAGGTACCCATCAAATATGGGCACAAACCAACCCCTATGTTGACTATGCCTGGTTAAGGATTATCAATCATTGGGACCGTGGACACCACCAACGGAGGGTCAGATTTGGAGAAGGACAATTGATCAATGGAAATAATCTGGTCCTCGTGTGGAAACAACAAGACCCAGAAAACTGTAGTAACCCCTGCTTGCATGGCATAATTCCAACCCCTTCCTAACAAAATATTGTAGTCGAGGTATGCGTTGACTACCTCTACCTCCACGCACATGATCTTCCCTCCCAATAGAACAGGAAAAGAGGGAATGATACCATGTGGTCGGAATGAAAAATCGTCGAAAGCAATGAGAAGAGTAGGCGACAGAGCCAAAATGGGCTGGCCAATGGCCTTCCAACATGTCAATGACATAATGCATGTCGATGCACCCTCATCAACCACCGTGCGGAAAATATTCAGAGTAAGAGTTTTCATGGGGTGATCCACTACTATCTGAAACGTTACGTGGTAAGGGAGACGAGGTTTTAAGTCAGTTGTATCCAACATGATGGCACTTGGATTATAAATCTCGGTAGATCCTAAAGAAGTTAACAAAGATTTCCTCTGGGAAGGGAAGCTTTGGAGGACCTCCAAAGCAGACATCGCACAAGGGGTTTAAGACAAATCCTCCACCACAAAATAGTTATGGGCGACCCTTGTGTTTGGGTTGTGAGAAGTTTTTTTGAACGTTCCTTTTGGGATGCGTGTCATTGTTTCGCCCAAAGTCTTCTCAATCTATAGAGGAAGATATGGGAGTTCGACTTCTTTTCCCTTCTCAGAAGTTCTCGGTTTACTATAGTCATGTGCTCTAGTCAATAGAAAATCATCACCCTTCATCATATATACATTCGCGGATGTGGGATTTTTCGAAGACAGAGAGGGTCCTTGACTGCCCCCTTCCCCGCTTGTAGAGGCTTGGGTTAGGTTTTTCCCATGTTGAAATGGATTGGTTAACACAATAGGTTTTTGTTGTGTCACAAACTTTTGGGCCTCTGCAAGTCGAGGACATAGGTGGGTCAGGTGGTCTTTCGTGCATAGGTTGCAAAGATACCTCGCCTTCTGTTTCTCAGTATTTCCCCCGCCAACATTATCAATGGGTTTCTTGTCCCCCTTACCTTTCTTTTGTTGTTTTTTCTTTCCTTCAGGTTGCTGGGTGGCCTTTGGATTGGTTGATTTCACTCTGTGTACATCCGATGTTTTAGTAGGTGGAGAAACCAAAACAGTAGTTTGGCTGGACACTGTGTGTTGTATGGAAAATTGTTGCAACTGCTTCGTCAGTTGCTCAACGGGCTTTGCTTGTGCCGAACCAACAATACCATCGGCATGTGGTCCATCTCTCTATCTGGTTTTATCAAGTATTGAGCGTGGCGCATCTGGCAAGATCTCATATAATAAACCAGACTGAGAATAGATGAGCTCAAGTTGTTGAGCTCTCATGATGGCATCTTCTTCGGAAAACACTCCTGATATCGCAACGTCTTTGGATAACTATGGGACCAAAGACTTAAGGAACCACTCGAGAAGGAATGTTGGTGGGACTGGTACCTTAATTAAACTCTTCCGGCGTCTCCATTCTCGGATGTGATCAGAGATATGGTCTTCTTTTGTCTGTGCGAAATTGGCCAGCAATTCTATGCCAGTGTCGTATCTCACAGGTAATTGGAAATGGTTTAGGAAGGCCATTGCTAATTCGTCGAAGGAAGAGTATCTTGAGCAGTCAAGATCAATGTACGATTTCGCATCACTCCCAATGAGAGTACGTTGAAACAATCACAACTATATGGAGTCATCTTTCAATGAGTTAGATGAGCACCAAAGGTGGAAGGTAGTCACATGATCGCTTGGATCTTCGTTAGGCTTGGATTCAAACTTTGGTATGTCTGAAGGAAACTTCCTTGGCATAGGAGGCCAACGCAGATCATGACAGATAGGGTCATTCAACAACCTTGTCAAGTCTGGAAAATGCAAGCTTTCCAAGAAAGGTAGTTTGGGTTGTTGATGATAACCTGGGAAAAAGGGACCTGGAGTTTGACTAGCACCAGGTTGCCAGGAAATGTTCGGCTGCTGGCTTGGGTTCTAGTAAAAACCATGGGTGTGACTAGCATATAGATTCTGCGTGTGAGGAGACATCATCGACTGATTCCAAAAATAGGACGTAGATGGATGGGTGTGCATTACATTCGGAGGACTTTGGGAAGGGTTTCCCCATGTTGATCCCGTGGGGATATGCATAGTACCTTGTCCGGGGTTCCATTGACTATGGAAAGAATTTCCCTAGATCGATATTCCTGACGAAGGAATGGATCCCTGCCAAGAATTCCAAGGCCCTGATGCGGAAGAGGTTCCTGGGTTTGCCCCCTGTGCAGGAATAATACCCTGCAGAGGAATAGGTTTCCTGAAACCGAGGTTTCCCCCAGTCGGGAAAGCAGCTGACGAGAAGGTGTTGTTACCAAACGCACAGAACAAAGAAAATGGTGTCGAACCTACCGACATATTATGTGAAGGTGGTCCTTGACTCCCTGCTCCAAATAAACTATGGTGTGCAGGTGGCCCAACGGATTGTTGATGCGTGCCATCGAGCGAAGGGGACGAAGGAGGTATATGACCTCCCCCATAAGGAAAAGAGTTAAAAGGAGTTGAAGTGTCCCCCATGTGACCTTGCAGAGGAGCGTTATAGCTCCCTACCCCAAGACCTAAATTCTATGAAGTGGAGTAGGAAAGTATAAGACTTGTACCTGAATTAGGCACCCCATATGAGAATGGAGGGCCTGTCGCACTTGGTGGGAAAGGGGTTGTGACCACCGCCATAGAAGGGATCAGACCACTGTGCGAGGTAGAGGCGGTCAAGACCACGGTGGCTTGGACCAGTGATGGTGGGTTAGGAGGTAGAAAGTCTCATGTGGTGACAACCGTAGTGGGAATTGAAGAATTCCCAGAGGGAGTGACAACATTTGTTTCCATTGTTGCGTGTGACACTGTCTGGCACTCGTAAGGGTGAATCGGTACGATGCTAGGTGCCAAAAGATCAGTGGTTGAGGTTTCAACTAGACCAAAATCTTTCGCTCCAAGGTCTAAAATGGTCTATTCCTCCGGATGTTGGTCGGGCACAATTTCTTGTGACCCGGTCGCTTCAAAAGACCCTTGTTGGTCTAGCTTTCACCTTTGTGGTGGCGGGGGTGACTCTAGTGTAACCGATGATAGGCCCTTAAGCGTTCGTGACCGGCAGAGCTCATGATCCTCCACTGTGTGAGAAGATCAAATACATATTAGGGCTGTCTATACGTTCAAAAAACAACACACACTAAAAAGTCCCTACAAGATAAAACAAGCAAACACTAAACTAATTGGAAGAACAATTACAACAACCAACACTAGAGCAACTTACCGGTGCAAGTGAAAATCAAACACAGAATCACCCTCCGGGTATGCTCTACAAAGCATGGCCCGATGTCTATCCTAGGTACCATGGTATACCCCCACAGTCACCTGTGTATGTCCCTAAAAAGATAGGTAACTAGGTTGCCAGCGCGCGAACAGTCACCAGGCGGGTACAGTCGAAAGTCGAGTAGACCACAATGAGTAGGGTATCGAGCCCGAAACCTTTCAAGGGTATCAAAAGAAAATGGTCTGGAAGACAACTGAGGACCTGGAATGGATTCGAGACCC
Source organism: Picea sitchensis (assembly GCA_010110895.2). Taxonomy (NCBI): domain Eukaryota; kingdom Viridiplantae; phylum Streptophyta; class Pinopsida; order Pinales; family Pinaceae; genus Picea; species Picea sitchensis. The sequence goes on along the minus strand of SNQJ01S0009622.1, from coordinate 156,057 downwards.
ACGAAGCTCCGTGGCAAATGCAATCGATGA